>VZTV01013547.1:0-29477 GCA_013400875.1 Anhinga rufa | reverse complement strand
TGCAGAATGGTCAGTATACGCCTGGGTATTGAATATTTGATGAGGCTGCCTGTTCGAAAGAAGAATCAGCTTTGCTTAGTTCAGCCCATGAAAGTACTTTAATGGGTGAAGAATAATTTCTGCTGAGATCCTTACTCTGTGATAATATATTATTGGGAAGAGATCTGCAGTTTCTCTTTTCTTGCCCACCTCCTCACACACATATACCTGTATAATGGCTACCATTCTGGATTACTTCATTATATGGATTTTTAGAGAAGAAATAATGATTCAAAAGATGTTAAAAAAATGCAAGGGGTGACTGCAGTATTTCTCTCTAACGAAGAAGGAAATACCCACTATATAATTTCTTCTTGAAAATGAGGCAGTGACCCTCATTGACCCTATCATTGTTGGCTTCTCCATAATCTCTGGTTTTCCTAAAGTTGCCAGGATGTAAAAATCCCCCTTTTATGTTGATTAGCAAGTTCTCATGAGGAATGCATCATGGTATCTCTAACTGATAGATGTAACATTATAGGGGGACAGCAGGTAAGGACATAAACTATTTTTTCATCTCTATCTTAGAATTTTCAGATTTTGTTGTATTATGGAAGATACTTCAGGGCTGCTGGGGAATTTTCAAGTGTAATATTCTTATGGCTTTTCTACAAGTGTTATCCCTAATGTACCCTTTTTTTGTCAGTTGGAAATATTTGCACATGTTCACTATCTCAGTAAATCTTAGTACTGCAAAAGGAAACTCCAGTTGCTCTACCTTCTTGTCTGGTGATGTTCTTGGGAATTTCTGTCTGAAGAAAACCCTAATAGACTTCTCCTCAGAAATTTTGTGACATGATCCAAAGATGAAGAAAGAACATGTTCTGAAAAAGATGGAAAGCCGAGTTCCCAGTAGTTTACAGTCATATCCTAAATCTTGTCAGTGACAAATTTCACTTACTTTTTCCTCCCAGTAGCTCAGAGCCAATCCATATATGAGAGAAAGAACTGAAAACTACCTGACTCATATCATCGGCAGAATTATTACCTGAGATTCAGCTGCAGTGCCAAATTTCACCCTAAGTCAGACCTGAGAAAATGAGCATTGATAGGGGACAGAGGACAGAACTTCATGCCAGGGAGTTAAGACAAAGCAGAATTTGTCTAGTGCAATTCATAGCACTAATGAGGAAAGCGAGCAGAAGAGCTGCTTTTCCAGCTGTGAAGCAAGCAGCTTTGGGGTGGGTATCTATCCAGGAAGCTGACCATGAACCTCTGAATATTTCAGATAAGTTGAAACTTAAACCAAGTATCTGCTTTTCCTTTCTATGTGGTGAATAAATGCAGCAACACTGTGATCTAATTGGGCTCTCTTGCCAGGAATATCAGTGAGGGCACTGGGTGATCCTTTCATTAGTTCAGATGTCTCAGCTTTCCAGGAAACAAATGACAAAAAAACCCAACAGAACATATGTCCTACTTCACATTTTTCCAACTCAGAATAATTCTGTCTGTCTACTCATTAATGGATGGAATTAATAGTAACAGCTGTAGAGTAGTTATTGCTGTTGAAATAGTAGTATAGTAGTTTCTTGGTAAAGGGCCTTATTGTCCTTCCTTCAAACAAGCAATTGCTGAAAAGAGGACAAATTTGACAACACAGATTTGAAGACAGGTACAGTCAGCAAGATTGCTACTGGAATTAGGAGAGAATTAATGGGACTTAAGTTCATTTCTATACATATTGCCTTCATACACTGTTTGTCCCAGTCAATATGAAAGTAACATTTTTCTAAGCTGATTTCTCAGCTGCAGATTTTTTTAATTAAAAAAAATAGGAAAAGATATTTAGCTTGATCTGAAAGACCCTGACTGCTGCCCCCAGTAGAGATGGTTAAAGAATGCCAAAGTGAACAGGGTTGTACTAGCTTTGGGAGTGCTGCCAAACACAAAGGCTCAAAACATATCAGTTTACCTTAAAAAATTTCTTTTGGGAAAAGACGTGGTTTAGGTCATTAAGCTTTTAAGAGACAAGACACCAGTGTCCTCCTGACTGACACAAAGACTGGTTTAGGTATGGCCTGAGGAGCCTCAGAAGAGATGTTGAGAGGGGAGTAGCTGAAAGCAGAAAGTTGGTCAGCACAGATCCTGCTTTGAAAGAGCTAAGTGAGGCTGAGGATCAAAGTCAATGGTGAGGCACTGCAGGGAAGCACCTGGACCTCAAGTAGATGCAGGCATGCAAGGAATGAGATACACTGGCCAGGGCTGTGAAAGGATAGGCTGTGTAGCATTTGTCAGCCCAGCAGCAAGATCATATGCAACTATTTTATAAACAGAAGAAACCATTAAAAATTATATCTTCCCTTGAGAATTGTCCTGACTCTTGTAGCCACCGTATGGTACCTTCTGTTTTGCAGCTTGTATCCTGGGCTTAACAAGGAAATCACCCTAGCATGAGATACTACTTAACCAGTCAATATAGGCAGTATAGTAATGAGAGTAATTAAAACACCTTATGGTATGTATGTTTCTTGAACAAAAGCCATGGCTGAGATATGGAGGCTGCTGGCAGAACAGAGGAACAGACCTGCCTCTTTGAGAAATGGATCTGATGGAGAACAGCGTGTAGAGATAAAAAGATATCTGATAAACTGATCTGATTATGTTATGCACCGAGAAAGCGTGAGTCTGCCAAAACTGTTCCAGGGTTTGCATGCTGCTACCACAACCCATGCTGACGCTCGGTGAGACACACTCCTTGGACTTGGTGGCCTGCCATTCTAACAAATTACATTCTTATTTTGTGTATCTTGATTTCACATTTAAGCATGTTGTTATTTGTCTCTTACACAGATGATTATTTATGTGTCTCATCTTTGTTGACAGGAACTTTCTTTTCCCATTTTGCTTCCAGATGGATTTATGGTATCACCATGGCAGGCTGCCCAGCCTGGCCAGGAAGTTTAGCATGCAAGATAGCACTCACAAAAAAACAACACACCTCCCCTCTCAAACCCACAAANNNAAACCAAAAACCAAAAAAAAAAAAAAAAAAAAAAAAAAAAAAAAAAGGAAAAAATACTACTGGCAAGCCCTCTAGATCTAGACTCAGTCCAATTACATGAAAATTAGCTAGGGACTGGGTGGCATATGGACTGGGTAATGGCTTACAAAACCCTCTTCTGCAAGGGGGTTGGGTTAAAGGAGTAAAAGCATGATTCACCCTGGTTTCTACTTAAAGTCACATGCAGAAGTCACAAATAGAGCTCAGGATGGAAAATAACTATGGCATGAGCAGCTGTTTTTCTCAGTAGCAGCACAGCAGGGAACAAAAAGACACCATCCAACACTGAAGTTTGAAAAACCATGATCATTCCCTATACTTTAACTCCAGCCATGCCAGCCAGGTAGGGACATGAAGAGTAAATACACTAAAGAAAACAAAATGCAAGAACATTGTGTGTTGTGCTACAAGGTTACAAGGTGCTATAGTTACAAATCTTCCCTCTGGGACATTGAAAAATCTGCTGATAAACTTTGCTGCCTGTATCCGTCACTGGGAGGCTGAACAACAAGGTATCTCAGACCTCCTGCCATACCTGAGAGATGGAAGTTCAGGTTGCCCAAACAGGATCCCATGGAAAGGGTAACAAATCAGATCCCCCTCACTGGAAGATGCCTGCAAGGATGACACAAGGAGGACTGCCTATTTGTTTCTTGGATAGTGGTTTTCTTTGCCTTTTATATTTGCAATGCATGGAGGTTTTCCTTGGACAATGACAGTAAGGCAGCCTTTCTGCCCTTGGAAGGACTGCTCACTGGATGTCAGGCATGGTGCAGATTCAGCACTTGACAAAAACCACATCAGCTCTGAGGTAGCTGGTGAGAAAGTGGAAGGAAAATATACTTCTCACTGCTTTTACCCAAAAAAAGCAAGTAACCTGAACAAAATGACAAATGTTTCTTGAAGACCACATTCCTTCCAGGACCTCAGGCATAATCAGAGGAGAGCAAGAGGCAGTATGTGAAGTTTCTGAGGGGCAGTGAACTTCTTTTCCTGCATTGTTAAGCTTAAAAAACATTAAGGAAACACATTAATCTTAAATTTTCAAACTCACTACAGACAACCCTGGAGAAGTAGTTTATTATGCTACAAGTGTGGAAGTCACATGTGTGCACATTTAAGTGTTTTACCAAAGGCAAGATGCATTTATTATTTTTTTTAAAAAGTATGAAAAAAGTATTTTTGATATAATGTCACTGAGTAAAAAATCAACATGTGTGAAGTTGTAACATACATACTTCCATGAATTAAGGTATATGTGTTTCAATGGTGAGCTAGAGATCAGAGTGCGGAGCACCATGTAAAACAAAATCAGTCCAGTAACTATCCTTCATTCATTTAATACATTTTCCCTTTCAGTTGAGTAAATAAAAAGAAAGGACAATATTTGGGGAACACTGTAACAGGTGTTCCCCAAAAAGTGAATGTTTGAGCATTGAAAAAGCTCAAAAAGTGAATGTTTGAGCCACTGAAAAAAATGCACTCACTCTGGCAATGATCATTCATATAAGTGTGCTGAACAAGGAATAATTATCTCTACACAGTACAAATAACTTTACTGGCCTACACACTGCAAAATGGAAGACAGTGATAAAAGCAGAGGAAAAGTGCTAAAAGTCCCTAACTATGCAGGAGCTTTTAGAAGCATATTGCTGTGTAGCAGAGTCAGCAGATGAAGTTTCACCTTCCCTGTCAGAGTGCTTTACCCCACTTGGGTAGTGGGAAAGAATGAGAGAATGAACACTTTGATGTCAAAGCTAAAAAAAAAAAAAAAAAGGCGAAAAGGTTTTGGCAAGTTTAAGCCTTTGTTTTTGTTGTGAACTATCATGGGGCTCTGATACAATCATTATTCAGAATGATTCTACCAACATTTTCTGCAGAAATAATTCATCATATGTGCTGTATGAGCATTATCCTCTGTAACCACTGCTTACAGACAAACACTATCAGTAAACCGTTACTCAGACTGAGCAATTGTCTGCAGTGTGTGCCATTGTTTCTGACCTCCAGCTGGCCAACACATGTCAATGAAGAGATGGAAAGCTTTAATAAATCATATCTGAGATGAATGTTAACAAGTACAAAAATACCTACTGTATCTAACTCAAATATTCATAGATTCAGAGAGATTAAGTCCAGAAAGGAGCAATATCTCGGCCTGCCTGACCTGCATATCACAGGCCATTCAATTTCACCCAGTTACCCCTGTGTTAAGCCAAATAACTCAAGCTTGACTGAAGCGTATCTACCAGGAAGGCATCAAGTCTTGATCTGAATATATTGGTGGAAAGGACACACATCTCTCCTTTTGTAATTTTTTCCACTGATTAATTCCCCATACTTTCACTTTTTTCCCCTAATTTCTCATTTGAATTTGTCTGGTTTCTGCTTCCAGCCACTGGTCCTTGTAATACTTTTCTCTGCTGAGCTGAATGACCTTTCAGACCCAGACTTCTCCCCACAAAGACATGGTCTTTAAAAACATCACCTCCCTTTCTGCTTCTTAAGAAGCTAAACAGATCCAGCTCTTCCCCCACAGCATTTTCTCCAGCCCTCAAGTAGCATTTGCAGCTCATTTTATACACTGTCCAAAATATGCTAGTTGTGTGCATGATTCTATCAGCCACCTCATCGAGGCCACATTTGGGAGTTAATCCTCTCCCTGTTTTCCCATTCATACACCAAAGATTGCACTACCCTCTTCCTCTGCCGCATCGTGCTGGGAGGTGGTGCTGGACTCTCCTTGTTCAGCGGGTCTCCCAGCACTGTCCAGGGTGCTGCTCCCCGTTCCTCCTGGAGAGCCTGATGGACCTTCCTACACACAACTGACTTTGTCTTGGGCTGGAAGCATTCCCACCTGAGCCAGGAAGTTGATCATCCTGTGTCGCTACCACGTCATCATTTTTACCACTCCACTCAACAGTACATCTCTTGTGGGTTTGTTTTTGTTTTTTTGGTGTTTTGTTTTTTTTTTTAAATTATCTCTATTTAATTATCTATATTATCTATCTATCGCTATTTAATTACCTAATTATTGCTATCTTGGCNCAGTTCTGGGCCCCCCAGTTCAAGAAGGACAGGAAGCTGCTTGAGCAAGTCCAGCAGAGAGCCACAAGGATGCTCAGGGGACTGGAGCATCTCCCTTATGAGGAAAGGCTGAGAGACCTGGGTTTGTTCAGCCTGGAGAAGAGAAGACTGAGGGGGAATATTATCAATGTTTATAAGTATCTGAAGGGTGGGTGTCAGGAGGATGGGACTGGACTCTTTTCAACAGTGCCCAATGACAGGACAGGGGCAACGGGTATATGTTGGAACACAGGATGTTCCACTTGAATATGAGAAAAACTTCTTTCCTGTGAGGTTGACGGAGCAGTGGCACAGGCTGCCCAGAGAGGCTGTGGAGTCTCCTTCCCTGGAGACATTCAAACCCCTCCTGGACGCGGTCCTGTGCCCCCTGCTCTAGGTGTGCCTGCTCACGCAGGGGGGGGGTTGGACAAGATGATCTCTGGAGGTCCCTTCCAACCCCTACCGTGCTGGGATTCTGTGATTTACTGTCACATGGTTGATGAAAATATTGAATAGGACTGAGTTTAATATTGATCCTCTGGTACCCCACTTATAAACATCCTCATTCAATGATGCTTCCTTGCTGACAGCAAACATTTGAAATTGTCAGATAGCCAGCTTTTATCTATTCAATGTTAACTTTATGATATTGCATAGCACTTTTCATTAAAATAATTTCATGTGGTACTGAGTCAAATGCAGTAGAAAAGTTTATTATATCTGTGCAGTCTCTCTCGTCAACTAAACTTATAATCTCATCAAAGAATGAAATTGGGTTTCCTTGACAAGATCTATTTTCCATGAAAAAAAATATTGACTAGTATTAATTCTATTACCACACTTAATCTTGCATCAACTGATTCCTGTATCAATAGCTTCAATATTTTTTGCCAAGGAACCTTATCAGGCTAATTGTACTATGCTTATGTTAGTTATCGCACTTGCCCTTTCTGAATACCGGGATGGTGTTAACAAATGTCCACACTTTGGGAATTGCAGTGTCATTTTTACCTTCAGAAAAAAAAAAAAAAAAGGAAAAATCTTTGACTAGTTCAGTTATCACCATTGCTGATTCAGAAGTAGCTCTTATACATACTGTTTTCACCCCTCCTTAGATATGCACACAAGTAGATGTGAATAGTTACATCACAGTGGTAGGCTCTCAGTAGCACCTCTTAATGCAAGTTGACCCCACAAAATCAGTTTGACTATTTAATAAAGTGCAGAAAGAAGAGTGAACATTTTTTCCATGATTCACATAGTGGCACACTCAGAAACACCAGGAGCAAAAGGCTGTGGTACTTCTCACATAAACTGAGACACATTATACTGGTGGTCAGGGTGACAGAATGAGGCCTGTACTTGGAGGGAATCCAAGACGACCATGGATTGTCACCCCTTTCCCTGTATAGACATTGTTTGTCCAAGTCTGACAGCAAGTAAGCAGACAGGGCTGCAAACATCACCTAGGGTAATATGGGGTGATTGCTTGACCAAAATTCCACTCAATCACAAGTGTGTGTCAGTACTCACCTCTCTTCAGGGAGGTAGTCACTGCGCCAAGCCTGATGATATTCAAGAAGCATGTAGACAACACCCTCGGACACATGGTGTAAATTTGCGGTTGTCCTGTGCAGGGACAGGAGTTGGACTTGATGATCCTTGTGGGTCCCTTCCAACTCAGGGCATTCTATGATTCTCTCCTGCCTTCCCCCACTTTTCAATAACTTTCTGAGAAGTGGTGCAAACCCTCCTGGCACTGCAGAGCAAGGATAGATTAACAGAAGACATGTTTCCTAACCCATAGATTTTTTATGAACAATCAATAGATGGAGCTAAGCAGATTCCAAGCAGTCTTTCCTCAGGGCAGAAATTGAACTTCATCTAGATCCCAGTCCCAGCCATGAAACCTCCTGGGGAACTCAGTGCAGAAGCATACAATACCATCTTTCTTCCCCCTGGTGTTTTTTAAAGTAGCTCCAGTTGGTGGATGGAAATAATTTCAGATACAAACTGGTGTGATAATCCCTGTCTACCACCTGAAACAGCAGGGCTATAAATCCCCTGCAATCCAGCAACCATGAGCAGCCTGTGAGATGTCCAGAGAGTGCCCTGCCAGTGCACAGGCCACACTCACAGCTTCAGGGCTACTGCTTTCTGCAAACTCTGCTCATCTTTGGATTCATAGATCCTATGACAGCTGAATTCATTAAGATATCAAGTTCTTGGATGTCTGGACAAACTAAATTGTGTTGTCAATTATCTCTGGATAATTGGAAGATGGAGGAAGGAGGAAGATGGAGGTCCAACTGAAATCTAAGTCACAGAACATGGATATGGAAACCCACAGAATGACATACATAGCACTTTCTATATCAAATAACAAACACCCTGTCTATACAAGTAATTTCCATTAACCCTAACACTGTACAAAGTCATTGAAATCCTCATTAAGATGAGGAATAGCTAGGAATTTGATTTTACAGATAAGGAAGTAAAGGGTAGAAAGTATTTGTGATTTGTATGATAGCACATAAGAAATTTTCTTCAGGGTTCAGCTTTTGATTTCCTCAGCTGTGGAACACAGCATTCATATGCTCTTGTTCTTGTCCTCCTGCAGATCCTCTGCAGACTAGGGAAGCTGTGACCACAAATCCATGTTCACATGAGTATATCAAGTCTTCCCCAGGTCAGGAGTGCTTAGATCTGATGATCGGATTTAAGCTTTTCTGAAGAGAGGAGCTGCTTGTCAAATTCAAGTTTGGATCCAACCTGGAATTTCAATTCCCAAGTATGTATCTGCCTGAGAGTTTAGAACACAAATAACTCACACCATACGATGAGACGACTGCCTTCACCTTAATGAAACACAAGCAGAACTGAAAAGAAAGGTTACAGTTGAAAAGAAGGTTGAATTATTTCTGTTCCTAAAAATTGCAGTGGACCCAATTTCTTCTCCTCAAGCACAATAGCAGAACTGAATGTCTAACTGATCAGGGAGATATTTTTTTTTTCTTCCCCTACTCTCTCAGGCTGCCAGAAAACAGCAGGCTCAGGATGGTAGTAAGTTGGGTTTTATCTGCAATCTTACAACTGGGTCACGTTGAGCATGAAACAAACCTGAAAACATTTATTTGTCAGATGCTCCATTTCAGCCTTTTCTTATGACTAGTACCCGCATGTTCTTCAGTTCGGTGGTTTCCTTTCCTGCCTTCGTGACCCAAGCAAGATGTCACTGTATTATAAAAGACTGTTGTTTTGTTTCATTTTGTTTTGTTTTTTTAAAGTGAGTTAAAGATGACATAATGTTATTATCTGCTGTAAAATATTCTGTGAGCAGCTAGGGAGAAAAGGTTTATTGCAGCTTTATTAAAATATATTAAATAAATTGAAGACATGCTATCCAGCCAGCTGATTGAGGCAGAGACTCCCTGTAGATATTTTGGTTGTGCATTAAGAAAGTTGTCACAAGTAATTTGGACTGGAACATGGAGTTATAAACTGCCAAATGTTGATTAATTAAGTCCATGTTTGGATTAGTTCTGCTAGATTGTTTCATTAGGGAAAATGACTGAAAATATGGAATAAAGCAACCAGGGGGAATCCAGAAAGAATTTACTTGTAAGTGAGACCTCCAGCAAAGAGCAGAGGCTGGGACTGAACTGTATGTACTCTGTGATGTTGTATGACGCTCATTGTTCCTCCCTGACTGGGGCAGAAATAGGCACCAGGAGACATGACTTGTGTTTGTTGTGGCAGTGACTTCACTGGAGTCATTCTAGACAGCTGAGGAATAAAGCCCTTTCCTGTTGTGTGATGTTTCCACTTTAAGGCAAACTACCATCTTAATTTACATGTATAACATCAGCCTAAAGGTGAGAAGGAATATATGATCATAAAAGTAATGATTGCACAATTATTGTTTATTTTAATTTCTGATTTGCTTGCATATGGTTTTCCCCCCCTACAGTGTTGTGGAATCAAACGCCTTGATGAGGAGACCTCCTGCATTGGGAAATCCTTTTTTTATTTTCTTAGGCTCCTGTAATTGGCCTGTAAATGCACTGCCATGAGACTTCACTGAATTTAGCTGCATTCCAAAAATAGTGAGAGAGTAGATAAAAAAACCTAGCATACCAAATTAAATGAAAAGAAAAAACCTCTGTAAGTTTCAGAGTTGAACCAAACTGTTACTTATCTGAAGTAAATAAAGTCTCATTCTCTGAGCAGCCCATTAAGAGAAAAGCATATTCCTCCACCCCATTTAGCTTTAAGTATAGGGAGAGAGAGGTGGGAACCTGCATTGTCCCAGGCAGAAATCTGGCCCAACTTGACAACCCTCAGGTGGGCAGAGAAAGCATCTGCCAGAGGATAGAGACCAGACTCAAATTTCAGGGAAGAAAAGCAAGTGAGGCAGTAGTTGAGTCTAAGTGTGTCTCAGCTGGAAAAGATGACACAGCAGGTGCCCAGCACATTGCCCACTGAGCTGTAAGATCTTGAAATAGAGCATCACATTGCTGAGCTGCTGGCACCATAGTAGGAAGGTGGTACTTGTACTGCATAAGTGATGTTATAATACAGAAAGTGAACTCATCACGCTTGTCATGATTCATAACATAAATCATTCTGCCTGCTTCTAAATACATTTCACAGCCGTTGTGTTCCTGCTTAGCCATGAGAGACACAGCCACAGCTGAAAGGAGGGTGCTTGGTAAACTCCAGTATCACCACCAAACAACCAGAAGGCAGGCCATCCAAATTCTGGCTGGCCCCATAGCATTGTCTACAGGCATCATTGATGGGTGAGATACATCAGAGGTTCTCATAAGTTTTAACCTTGTGAGAAATTAAGATAAAAGAAATAACTGGGCTATTTGGCTATTCTTCATTAAAATGAAGGAAAAGAAGTAAGGCTTGTAAGCTATTCACTCTCTGGGAAAAAAAAAAAAAAAAAAAACAACAAACACAACACCAAAACCAAACCAACCATCTCTTTTCAGGCAGTTAGTTTAGACAGCCAGAGTCCTTAGTCACTCTGAAGAATATAGGTCCCATTTCTCTTCCTTCCAACCTTATTTTTGCTGCAGATTAGAAGATCTGGACATTGAAAAATTAAAAGATGTTTTTGACCCTAGCCTTACATAGTGTCATCTCTATATATCAAACTCCCCACTTAGACTACAGTAGGCTAATAGGACTTTTGCCTCATTAAGTCCATTGTCAGGTGCACTGTCATCCATCAGTCTTGTATGGAGAAGAATCACACGGAGCTCAGGAGTGATCACGGAGGTTGGAAAAAGAAAAAGAAAAAAAAAAACCTGCATCCTCATCTCTGAAAAATGAAATGTGAGACTAAAACGAGCAAAACAAATGAACAGACTGTTACTTTTTTCTTGGCTAACACAAATTCCTTCCATTTAGCAGATGTGGAAAATCAAAGTGAATGGACAGAGAAATTTTTCGATACGCTCATTTGCTCTGCTCACATATGTCACATTGCTCCTGTGCTGGGCATAACCTTCTGACGTTATTCTTGTACAAATTTGTCACAAAGATCTCTAAGGTTACTCCAGGAGAACTACCTCTAGTAAGTAAAATTATACTAGCAACTAACTAGGCTAATTCAGCTCAGCCCCTAGATGGAAAATACGTTAATGTTTCAGAAGTAACAAAAGCTATTGCATGTCTCTCTATCAATTGCCCATCCCCCTGGTCACCTCCATCCCTGTCATTTTGCACTTCTCTCAGTATCCCTGTTCCTACCTCTCCTTCTCCCAGTTTTTGGCCCTAGGCCACCTCATCTCCTCCACCTCCCTCCAGCCTGGGCTCTTCTCGGTTACATTTCATTGTGGCAAGTCAGCAGAAGTAGGTTAAGGACTGTTACAGGAGGTGGTCATATATGTCAGGTGATATAACTGCTCAACCTTTCTGATTTCATTTAGCACCAGGTAATAATGTGGACACCTTTCTACAGTTTTATTATTGTATTATTAAAAGTCCATCTTGCTTTACTTTGAGCCTCATCTATTTCCATAAATTATATCTTCTTGCCTATGTGGGTTAAAACTTCCAGTACCTGGTATCGTAAATCCTTTGTCTCTATTTTTCCTCTCTCCAAAAAGCCCTCATGTGCCATCTGTGTGAAGGATGCTATTTATACAGCTAAGCTATACTGCATTTATCCATCTTCTAAATAATAATTTAAAAAGCTAGTGAAATTTGCAAAATTTCTATATTTGTAGAATATCACTAATTTTTTTGCTTAATAGGTGCTGTCACAGGCAAAATCATCTTCACAGTTACATACCTATAATATAAACTGGCAGTTTCCTATAAATACTGAAATTCTGTAATTATCACTCATGCTACTCATCAGAATTTGAAAATAGATAAAAGAATGAAAAAGAGCAAAAACTTAACATTTAATCATACCCACCTCAAAATACCCACCAACCACTATTCTTACAATGCACTCACCCACTCTGTATGGTGATTTGATGCCACAAAGCTGCTATATTTGTGCCCAACAACAGAAATGTCGTAGGAAGCAGGTTATTTTTAGTCAAAAACACAACCTGACAGGAGGCAACTGATTCTGAATCCAAACCATTAGCTATGTATCTGAAAATTTGAATTATTCTGAACCATTTTTTAAGATCTGTCCAAAGAGTTAATGCATTTTCTGCTAACTTGTGTAACATATTATATTGTATAACATATCATAAATTTGACCTACTGATCAAATTGGAGCTACAGCAGCAAAGATAATCTCTGAGAAAAGAGGCAGAAAGTATGAAGGGCACAGCAAGGACAAACTGCCACAGACTACAAAAAAGAACTACACTTTCCAAACGACTTGCCTCCTCCCATCACAAAGAATGGCATACCTACACCGTGAGCTCATGCTTTTGGGTGTGGAAAATTGCAATCTACTTCTGAAATTATGGCTCACTTCTCACCAAAGGTGGATTCAGCGAAGTGTTGAAACATGGTCAGTACAGATACTTTTCCAGCTAATATTAGCCAAAGGTCTGCTGTTGACCAACCTTCTGTTGCATTTACATCATCCATTCAACCTGAGGAATTCTAAAGTCCCAAATAATCTCATATATAGACACAGTCAGTTTTGAGGAGGAGGCCAGTTATCAGCTAATCTTGTTTCTAGGCTGCTCCTAGTCAAGACAACAGTGCAGATCTCCAGTCCCATTGGTAAAACCCAAAACAGTCACATGGAAAAAAAAATCTAAATAAATGACCTCTTTATGTACTGTATGGGTAGGAAAAACAGTGGAAATAGTTGTTACTAGTTCTTTTCAGGCAGTGCCAAAAAGCAATGTGAAATCACAACCTTACATTGGACTTCAAGCCCAATTAGCATTATTACTTCAGTTTGAGCTGAAGGTTTGACACTGAAATGTCTAGGACCCAGACAATACAGGGCTTGGCTGACCTACATGGGACTGGAAAAAGGTGATCAGTAATTCCCTTACAGCTGCTCATCCAGGAATCTCAAAAGGCCTGGCTTCTTTGTCCATACAGAAAATTGTTCAGTTCCCCTTTTCAAGGCATTTACAAGAACTCAAAAGAAATGTGGATCCTAAAAGAGAGTGAGCCTTACAGGTCTGCAACCTCTTTATCTCTTCTTTTGCCCACACTAGTGTTTTATTAACTGCAGAGATGAAAGCTGCTTAGAAGGATAGAGAATGGTCATAAACATCTCTCTCTCCCTGTGTTACCACATGGCATTGCCATGTAACGATGGAGGATGGTGGGGGAAGGCTAAAAGGAAGGACCAAAGAAGGCAGGAATTGCTCCAAGTGCTTGTAACGTACAGGAATGAGCGCAGGGAAACTGAAGCTGGACATCTGTGTATGTTTCCTAACTGTGAGCGATGATAGCTCACGTGCCCAGTGCTATTCAGGAGAACTGATCTGCAGGTCTTGCAGTCTCCTGCAGTGCAAGCAGTCTGTTAAAATGTCTGGGTTGGAATTTGCTCTTAGGGAGAGTGGTGGAAGACCCATTACTGGGATCCTTAAAAACAGAATGAACCAAACACTGAAACCAATACCATGGGGTCCCTTTCCTACTCCAGCCTAGGGCAAAGCAGAATTGATGAAATCTCAGGGGATCTTTCTTATTCTATCTCTAGATTTTGAACAAGAACAATGAGACATAAACATAAATTTACATTCTTTCCACATTCAAGAGCTGTGTATCCATGAACTGCGTATTGCAGCTGGATTTCTATGGATTTGGAAGTACTCTGCCCCTGAAACAAATGCTGGCAGCAGTCAAAGACAATGCTAGAGAATGCTAGCATTAGCAAGAGACAAAGCCCAGATATGGCATGTAACCACAGCAAAACAAACTATTGAGGCTGAAGCCTGAAGTGATGAAACGATAAATAATTTATGTTTTTAGACAGAATAAACTTTTCTTCCTCTTATTTCAGCATGTTGCATTTCTGGGGGCAACAAGAAGGGAGTTAGGAGCTTTTTGTCAATCACAAGATTATCCTTCCCTACCAGGTATAGTTGAGAGGTGCTTTATATGAGAAATGAGTCAGGAGCAGGAAGGGACATGGAAGATTTTCTTCCACTCAGATTAAATTTTATTACAAATAACTTAAGGCTTCACAGTTGGGATGTTCACTCACTCAGTATCATGGACATATATTACTCCAAAAGTCTGTGATGGAAAAATCATACAGAAGAATGCAGATGCCACCTAGTCATGACTCTGATTTCTGATACTCCTATGCAAATTTTTGCTTTTCCCTGTTTTCTGTAAGTTCCAAAACATCAGGGAAAATGCTTTGCTAAGTCTGAGACACACGTTCATTTTTCCATTGAACTGAAAAGTTGATCTAAGAAACTCATTAAAGGCTGAACCAAATCAATGTTTTAATTTGTTTTGGAGATTGTTTTAAACATTTAAGGTAAAGTGTAGAAGAGAATATTAACAGTCATTCTAAATGCAAATATCGGAAAGTTTAATTTTTAAAATGTCAGAACAAATATCAAGCATTTTGATTTTTTCAGAAAGAAGAAGCAAGTGTTTATATTGATACAGCAAAAATTAAGTAAAGCAAATGGGCAAAACCTTATTTTAAAATAAATATATTTGACTGGGGAAAAAACCCATTCCCAGCAAAAAAACGTCACCTAGCATCTATTTGATTCTCTAGCAACTGTCAAGACTCAAAATCACAGAAACCCAGTTCATTCAGACTGTCTTTTTTTCTCTAAAAAGCTGCAAATTCTACTGCCAAAGATAGACTAAATGTCAGACTGGCACCGTCTGCCTCTGAAACCTGAGGACAAGGTACTTCAAACTTACAAGGACAAACCCTTGCTCCAGCACTCTGTGCCCTCAGTATTTATGAAATGAGTAACAAACTGGGTCTGGTGAAGTTTGCGCAGCAGGAACAGGAAAGCTACGCGGTTACAGTCATTTTACCCAGAACAATCTAATTGTTATTGTCAGTATTACAAAATGTACCTTGTATCAAGGATAGAGATATGTATAATTTGGGCTGTCTTGGGTGTCATTTCCAGGGTTCAGAAACTCATAAATGGTATTCCTGCCCAGCCTTGCCCTCACATGTTTAAGGTCACCACTTGCATTATCCAACTCATTTTAAGGGGCTGAATTTAGCACAGCAGACGGCAAGCACTCTGCTGCGTAATGTGCTGTGGTCCTGAGCTGGCAGACGGGAAGGCACCCCAGAGGCCATGCCCTCTGACTTCCATTTTGTGTGGGGAGGGTGGCAGCAGTCGCACCAACCTCTGAGGGCTGCAGGGATGTCCCTGGACGTGGGCTGTTGCCTTATTGCACAAACCCACCCGCCTGCGCACAGGAGAGGCTTGGCTCTCTCCTTGCTTACAAATGACAGACATTTTGGCTGACTGCTGCACACTCACATCAACAAACCCCAGAGGGGCTGTTGGCTTTGGCCTGGAGGATTACCAAGGTGAAAGCTCTTACCAGATGGGGGTTACAGTGGTGCAATTACTACTGTTGTTCTCCTGCCTCAGCAAAAAGAACAGCAAGCTGTGGCCAGGACTCTGGCTTCTCATTCCCAAAGTATTAACTATTCTTTGCAGCTCTGTCTGCAATCATCTTCATTTTGGCATAATTACCTTCTAGTCCCCTGAATTCCCATGTGCTTTCAATAGAAGTTATTCTTTTCTCCCTATAACAGTTCTGTTGTTTCATTATGCCCCAGAGATGATGTTATGTCACCAGTGGCTGAGTGATTCCATTATAGACAATCTGCAAAGAGCTTAGGGTCTCTTCAAGATGAAAGATGCCATCTAAATATAAGTTACATATTTTAGTAATATGCACTAAACTGTAAATTCTGCTTTGCAAGGAACACTTAAGATCTCCAGTAAGCTACATGGAGTTAATAAATTGACAGTCAGCAGCGGCAATCTCATACCATGCTTATTTCAGAGCCTCCAACTTCTCCCAGGAAACTGCACTTTATCAGACAAAAAGCCTTGCTTGCTGCAGTGCCTCACTGTTATTGTAATGTTATTGACATCTTGCCTCTCCTGTTGCACTCAAACCTTATTATCAGCAGTGTAGTTTTAACACCCCCCACCTGCAGCAGAGAAAATTAACCCTTGTTTGCAAATCAATCCTTCCTTTAGAGGTGGACACCACTACTGCCACCACGCTGGTCTGTGGGAAAGAGGGTGGCAAGCAGAAGCCACCATAATATATTTAACTGCTTGCAGTAATCCAAACAGCGAGCTTTTGTTTCTTTGCTTCGTAGGCTATTTCTCAGTATTTGGGAGCAAAAGACCTCCTGACCTGACAAGGTGCCCAAGGGGTTTGTGCTAATAATCCCAAGGTGAGGCAGCAGCTCTGGAGGATCCCCGGGTTGGTTCATTCTACTTCTCCCCATACGTCTCTTTTCTTAGTGTCTTACCCATGCCCTTCTGTTCAGAGACCCGGGCTCCTTCCAAAGCCTGTTTAGAAGTATATTCTACCCTAGTGGGATAAAAGCTGGCTGCTGCCAGTCCATGGATAGTAAAACTCGAAGCTGGAGCAAAATAAAATTAAAACAAGTTTGTCCTCCCAAGCCAGACAGCTGCTTGGTCAGCATACGTGGAGGTGGCTTCTTGGCTGAGTAGCAGACTTAACATCTCAGTTGCCAGTACAGCAGTTTAAAGCATTCCAGAACAGAAGATATCCCAGTGGTGGTAGCAGCAAGGGAGATCCATTCTAATCCCATGGTGTGATCTGGAGATGGCCATTAGTGTCTGATTTAGTGGCCAGGCAAAGGCACTGGGCAGATGGTGAGTTCATTTAAGGCAAACAGTAAGTAGCTTGCTGGAGATCTAGATGTGCAGCTGTGCTCTGCACCTGGGAATAGCAGAGGGTTAGGACAACATTTAGGTTTGTTTGTTTATTTATTTATTTGTTTATTATTATTATTATTGAAGTTAAGGTATTAAATCCTTACCTCAGAATCACACCTTCCTCAATGTGCCTCATGTCAGGCTATACTTTTTGACAATTAAAAAAAATCTTTTAACTGGGATTTCCAGAGCACAGGGAGAAGACAGCTCATTTTGCTTTCTTAGCATGTATTTTAACACATATTTCTCAACACAACAGCAAACTCGTTGCTCCCTGCTGTAAGTACGCACAGACCTTATAATTGCACATCAGTTTCTGTGTAAGTCTGGGCTGAAATGTATCCATCTGAGTTACAGAAGACTTTTTTTTTTTCAAACCAGCAGTAAGGGGACTGTTACACATGTAGCTGAGCAGCAACACTTCCTCAAGAAAGAGCAATGGACCCACCATCAGTTGCCCTGGGCATCTTTTGTTGCAAAACAACATGGACTGCAGGTCAAATGAAACCTTTCTGGTAAGCAGTCAATTTTCAGACTAAGGGTACCCTTACCCAAAATGTGTGCCGTATTTGAAACTCCTCCAGCAGCCCAGTGACTGCTTAACATGTTTTTCTGGGCTGCTGAGAAGCTGATCAAAAGCCCATTGGATTTAGTGTCAGTGACTTCACTGGTTTCAGTGCCTTCGGACTAAGCCCTTGCTTGATACTGACTCATACTGGGCTGCTCAGTGAGCTTTGCACTGCATCAATACCACTGAACCCCTCGGTGTCTGACTATCCTAATTGCTTTATGGGAATTGCCTCTGGAAAGATCCATAATTAGCCTGAGAAGGGAAGCAGGGTACATGCTAGGGCAGCCTTCTCCAGCTGAGACAGTCTTGAAACTGTGACTGTTTGCCATCTTGTGGTGAACGATTTCTCAGCTCTCATTTAGTTTTCCCCTGCAATGCTGCACTGGTATTAAAGTATCAAGAAAGTTTTCCTCATATCATCCTCTTCCTCCTTCTTTTATGAAATCTCCATCTGTTCTCAGGCCTTTGTTCTAGGGCCCTTTTTTGCCTCAGTGATTTAATAATGTCCTTTAACTCTTCCCCAAGTCCATGCTTAATGAGATAGGCCTTCTGTTCATTCACCAGCATTAGCTAACAGGCCTTTTACCCACATGCATGGTCAGCTGTATGAAGCGCAGTAATGTATCTGTTACTGCCTCAGCATAGGGTTATTTATACTGTTTCCAAAATAATTTTCCTCCCCAAATCTTATGTTCCTCTTGCACAACTAAGGGTATTGTGCAAGGGTACTAAAGATACCTGCCCTGGTTTAGGTGACTGAAAATGTAAAGGAAAAAAATCCAGGCCTCTCTCCTGAGTGAAGGAATTCCTATAATGTTTTGCTATACTGCTTTCCTTTATTTGCTCCTCTGAATGTTTGCTTTCTACATTGGCAGACCAGCCTTGGTCTTCTAGCAGTAGTGGAACAGAGTTGTTTACAGTCACAAGCTGACACTTTTATTACTAGCAAGCTCCTGCCTAACTGTCAAGCCCAGACCCAGAGGTACATTGGAATGGTATTGTGTGCAGCTGGAGAAAATATGGATGCAGATATATACAAGCATATGTCTACAAGAGTTTCCTTCATCTCTGAGCTGATGGAGTCATGCAACCACTGTGGCATTTCTGAAAAAACATAGAGATTATTCTTTCTTCTGCATGGGCAGGAATAATCAGTAGACAAAAAATACCAGTGCAACCCAAACCTCATATATTACAATCAGACAAAAAGGAAGTTAATCCTCCTCTTGTATTTCCAGAGTTTGGACCACAATTTAAGGCAGTGATTATGTCCATACTGCTAAATACAGCAGTCCTAAGACCAAATAGCATAGATTGGCTGTGTACCACACAATCCACATGTCCAACACTCAGGCATTCCTTGCTAAAAAAAAAAAAAGTGCCAAAGAATACTATTAAATAAACGTATTAAGAATCCCTAGCACATTTCCCACACTCATATACACAGGTGGCCTAAGCACACCATCACTGTCTCTGTCTCACTCTGCTTGGGCCACTGTTCACTACCCAGTAGCTAATGAAAGACAAAATATAATACTTTTCTGCAGCTTAGTTTACCCTTGCCTGAAAATATCCATCCAGAACTCCAGGCAAATGGACCTTGAGGGACCACAACTGGCTGGACTGACTCAGAGGAGCCACCACTGTTTTAAAGTCCTCAGAGTCTTTTCCACTTAGAAGAAAAAGTAGTTAGAGAATGAATTCCTGTCCCACCACAGTTCACCTGTGTATGGTTTTTGTGCTGCCCTTCTCCGCCCTGTTTCCACCTGTTCCTTATAGAATTTGTATTATGCTTCCCCTTCTCCCTGTGCTAGTTCTTCACTCTTTGGTAAATACAGCCTAAAACCAGTTATTTCAGCTGATCCCTCAGCTGCAGACTGTTCAACAGGGTCTGCAGTTAAGCAGTGAAAATACTTGCCCAGCGTAATTACTAATCAAATGCAGAAATAAACAGCTAGAATGTTCATTCAACACACTTGAAGCAAAGTTCCACAAGTAGGAGTAGAATAAAGCTGTGTAAAAAAAGTAATAAAGCTGGACGACTGATATGAAGAGAGATAAAAATCTATAATCAGAGAAGGTATTCAAAGCACTGTTTTAGAGACTACAACACTAAACAATTAATTCCATTTCAAAGGGTGGAACATGAAGCAAGATATCACCAATGGAGCCTGCAATTTTTATGCAATTTAAGAAGATCAGTGTTCTATTGAAAGATGATGAAATGTATAAAGGAAAATAGATATACACTTCCTAAAGAATGAAATTTGGCTATACACTAGGAGAATCTGTTACTTTATATTAAAAGATTAAACCTATGTAAAATGTCTGGTCACTCATGGGCACCCAGCCAGCTTCTTCTGTGAATTTACACTAATTTTAAATAAAGTACTTTGAGAAGCATTTAATCCTATCTTTTCAAAAGGTGTTACCTCCTCAAAGAGGAGAGAGGTGAAATCTTTAGCTAACTGAAATTTGTGTCACTTCATTGGAATCTGTGGTGCTGTGCTGATCTATAACATGTGAAAATTTGGCATAAATTATTCTCCTTAGATCATTAGTAGTTTTTCCTTAAATAAATTCAATATACATATTAAAAACAAATTAACAAAAACCCCAACAACAACAAAATCAACTGTCAGCATCCTGGTACTGCAACTGACAACAGTGATTTATTTTGTTCACTAAGATCGATTACTGTCCCTGATGTATAAAGCATCCAAGGGCAGAGACCATCTCTTTTTGCATAGTGGAAAGCCATCCACTGCAACAAAGTCCCAGTCTGCCCTCACTGTATTGATATCCTTTGTAGGTTTGCATGCAGAAAAGCAACCAGAAAGGACAGGGAGAGAAAACTGTTATGTTTTCTAGGCAACAAGGCCCAAAAAGACCAACTGGCAGAAACTACAGTTAAAAAACCAAACAAACAAAAAACCCAAACATTCTGCCTTCATTCCTTTACCTCTCAGGTTAATTAAACAGCATAATAGTAGCTCATTTGTTTGTTTGTTTGTGGGTTTGTCAGGGTTTTTTTTCCTTCTAAGGGACATAATGAATTTTCCAACATTTGAAGTCTTAAAAATTAGTTTAGATGTATTTCTTGAGAAAAGCAGTCATTCAAACATAGGTTATACAATTTAAATGAAGAAAAAATTATAACGTATGTTAAACATGCCAGACAGAGATATATCCTCCTGGCCCTCAGATTAATGAATTTATAAGTTCAGCAAGATGACCTGAAAAACATTGTCAGTATCCAGCTGGCTACCTGATGTGCACTAAAGAACAGACCTAAATCTGCCTAATGAAAGGGAAAATCTCTGCCTAGCACCATTAGGATGAAAGGCTACTGGTTCTGAAGGTGTTAACGTGCTATTCATGCCTTCCTTTGCTCCAGTAACATTAAACAGTTAATCATGGTTCAAGGTTTGTGTGATGGGACACAGGTCTGTTTTTACCATAGCAACCACGTTATAGAAACCTTTTTGTGATATTATTAAGCATAGATGAAAAGCAAGCAAAACAGAAACATTAAAATACTTGGAATTCAAAAGTGATTTTTTTTTCCCCAGTTTGGAAAAGCTCCTTTTTCTTTCATTTGCATCCAGTACAGTCCTTCAGAGAGAATAATGCTTAAAAAGTCTCTGCATGGCACCAGAAGTTTTTCTTGTTAAAAATAAAATAACGTATTCTCATTTACAAGGAAACCTTTTTATGCTGCTTCGTAAGTAGAGGAGGCCTTTGTAAGGCACAAAATGCCTGAAGTCCATTTTAAGGCCCAATTAAATGACTTCAGTTTCTTAAAGGTCTTTTAATGTAGCTATGTCTCAGGTGCAAAAAGTTTATTGATTACTGGATTTTGGCTCAGGAATAATGTTTAATAAAGTCATTCCTGTTCTTAAAACAAACACAAGAAAATAACCTTAAGGGAACGTGCCATGGGTCCTACCTCAGTGGGATGATCAGCACATGCCCTTGGCGTGCACAGACACGTACCAGTGACAAAGGACTCCCCCCCTTTCACTGCCCTTTGTGCTTTTTCAGCTTGAGATGATACTTCCTGAGCATGAGTGCACAACCCCTTTAGGTCCTCCTCCCAGGGCAAAGACTCAGACCTACCTGGGGTCTCACAGCATGCTGCTGATGGAGCTCAGCTGACTCCACACTTGCCTCTTCTAGCAATCTACAACACAGAAACCAACAGAGAGACTCAGAAAGGAGGAGCTTACAGATGCAGACTGTTTAAAATCTCAAAGGTGGTTATCAATCATTTTGTCTGGGGGGGAATCAGCTTGCTGTTCCCATGGATACGGTAGCTTCACCGTTCAGCAGAAGATCCCTCCACAGGATGAGGTGGAGGCACCTGAATGAGGACCAAGGGCTGAAAGACCCCAAGACCTATGCTTATTTTCCTAAAATGTTACAGAATATTTACATTACCCTGTCATCTTCCTATTAACCTATCTCCTAAAAAGCCCCAGAAATAAGCATTTCTTTCTGTTCCATTCAGTGCTGAGTCTCCATTTATGACAATCTCTGACCTGAGAAGGTTCTGGGAACAGCATTTTGGACTAAATGAAGTCAGTTCATTCAGCCCCTATGACTGCAGTTTCATAGTCAAACTTAAAGGCTGAAAGCCACCTTTATGATTCTGCAGTCTGACTTATGCAAGCTGTAAATTTTTATGAAGTGTTTCTTCTACAGATCTTACAACTTTTTTTAGTTACATATATTCTAGAAAGTTTTTTGTGTAAAGATTTCAAGAGATACTGATTACATCATAGAACTGTATAAATTCTTCCAGTGGTTAATTAACCTGAGAGAGAAAAAAAAAATAATAAAAAAAAATCTGTATTTGTAGTTTGAATTTGATTGATTTTATCTTTTAGGTGTTAAATATCCATACACCTCCCTATGTTAGATTAAAATAATCCTCTGCTGTTATGTACAGGTCACCCTCTAAATCTATCTTGACTCCCACAAAAGGCAGTAAAACCATGGCCTCGCTTCTGTTTATGATTCCACTACATATAGATATCTGACATTTGCTTTGTTACACACCAGCTCATCACCCACCTAGTTGTCTGCTGTGATCCACTTTTCTAAATCAGTATCTTATAAAAACTGTGCTTAATTTTTTTTTAATAGGCAAAGCTAGATCTTGGTATTGATTATAAGATTGCTATTTTTTACCCAAACCACAAGCCAACAGGTCAAGATATATAAGGTAAAAAACATCCTTTTTTTTCAATTTATTTTTTTTTCTGGAAGAAAATACTAACAACAATGGTAGCACAGAGCCTTTCTAAACTAATGGGATATGCGAAGTTTTTAAGGATAGTTTTTCCAATTCTTCCCTACTCAAAAGAAAACAGACCAGAGAGAGAATAATACAGATTGCTAGCAGAACTCTTCACCAAATACAGTCTGTTCTTAGCTCTTGATGAGTTGCAAAACTTGTCAGTCATTAGTATAAACTAAGCCCAAGATCTTATGGGCCAGCAGATTATATTATCAATCAATTTAAAAATAAATATACAGGTGGCCATGTAAAGCTGAGAATTATTTTGCCAAGAGACCTTTGTCTTCTTTAACTGTCCAACTGCAGCTTGATAGGTACAAAGCTTAAAGTAGGAAACCTACTCCTGATAGAACAAGATAGGGAAATTATAGGGCAATAGGATCTGTTGTTACTAAATGATGCTCAATACACCTACACCACTTAGAGACTGTATGCTTCTCAGGAAAATCAGGTAGCAACAGTGTCCACAGAATCACAGAATCACAGAATGGTAGGGGTTGGAAGGGACCTCCAGAGATCATCTCATCCAGCCCCCCTGCATGAGCAGGCACACCTAGAGGAGGGGGCACAGGACCGCGTCCACCAGGCAGGGTTTGAATGTCTCCAGGGAAGGAGACTCCACAGCCTCTCTGGGCAGCCTGTGCCACTGCTCTGGCACCCTCACAGGAAAGGAGTTTTTCCTCATATTTAAGTGGAACCTCCTGTGTTCCAACTTGCGCCCATTGACCCTTGTCCTGTCATCGGGCACCACTGAAAAGAGTCCAGTCCGATCCTTTTGACACCCACCCTTCATATACTTATAAACGTTGATGAGATCCCCCCTCAGTCCGGTATTCTCCAGGCTGAACAAACCCAGGTCTCTCAGCCTTTCCTCATAAGGGAGATGTTCCAGCCTCTTGATCATCCTTGTGGCTCTCCTCTGGACTTGCTCCAGCAGCTCCCTGTCCTTCTTGAACTGGGGGGCCCAGAACTGAACACAGCACTCCAGATGTGGTCTCACCAGGGCAGAGTAGAGGGGCAGGATGACCTCCCTCCACCTGCTGGCCACACTCCTTTTAATGCAGCCCAGGAAGTTATAGTTACTTAAATGGCTTAAGCCAGTTGCTGATGCTGAGAAAGATAGTCCTGTGGCTCTTGTCCCTGCCCGGCCTTTGCCCTGACTTGAGCACTCCTTCGGCCATGCAGCCAGCTACATCATGGAGCTGATGCAGCTGAAAACAGGCTTTGGTGGAACTATTTTCCTGTGGGATCTGTGAGCTGACTTGGCTGCTCCCTCAGCTGCACAAGTACAGGGTGTTGGCACAAGGGTTATAAGAGCAGCATAAGCAGGCCGTGAAGCCAAATCCATAGAGAAGGGAGATAATCTTACTGTGAACAGAGGAAAGGGGGCTCTGGAGCCTTACATGGATAATCCAAGAAAAACTATCTTCCAGACAAGAAGGAACATGAGTTGCAAGGAAGAGTTGTCTTGTATGGTCCCTTAAATTCCCTTTATTCTTTCAGATTGTTTACAAGGAAGATAAGATGATTATGTGAAGGTAAGTAAACTGAATGTTCACAGAGCAAGAAAATACTGCCTTGGCCAGTAGTCCAAGAGGTACAGAAAAAGTAAGCAAATTAGCTTTAAGGATAATGCTATTTTCCCTTGCTCCAAGTAGAGTCCTTACTGGATATGAGTGACTTTCTGTGATGTATACAGGGACTTTTTCAATTTCAGAAAGACTGAGTAGGAAGCTGCATTTTTGTACAGAGTGGAGAGAAGGTGTATTCTGAGAGAAGACACTGAATATATATGAGCAACTGCTGAAGAAACCCCTGACAAATTGACTGCAGACTCTTTCACCACTTACGCTTTCTGTGGCCATCACCCTAAATAGATGCATTGTTTATTCCTGAATCAATTGCATTTCAGCTCCATTTCATTCTAATCAGATAGTCAATAACCCCTGGATAGTATTTAGCATTTGGCAGCTGGGAAACCACTAGCTCTCTATTTTTTTCTTCTTAATTGCTGTTTGGAAACTTGTGTGTTCGGATTTCCTTAGTTTAGCTCTGAAGACTTTTTTTTTTCTTCTTCTTTTTTTCTGATACAGCATGCAATTGCCACATCAATTGCAGTATAGAGTGTTCATACAACAGTCTTATTTTCTAATCTTCCTAGAATTTGTGTAAATTGCAAAATCTTCTAGTCTGACATCCTTTAATGTTTACTGTAACAAGAACAGATCAGGACAAAGTACCACAGGGATCTAGGTCCTGCAAGCTATCTTCCATGATGACAGACAGACATTTAAGAAGAACGGCTATAAATTTATTTTGAGTGCTGCTGCTAGGCATGAGCATTGACAAATGGCAAAAGCTGAAACTAGGGGTGTTGAAGGAATGATCCAGTAAAATACACTGTCTATGGAAAAAGGCAAAATGATTTATCTCCAGTTTTCAGCTCTTATGGTCCACTTTTGGTTTTAATTCACAGTGAGGCTCTTATTAAAGAATTAGGGATTAATTCTATTACCTTTGCTCACATGAGCAGTACTTACTCAAATGAGTGACCACGATGATGCTTGAGAGTCAGCTCTTCTTATGCTGCCCCAGCAGCAGAGAAATCTTAGAGAGTTGGTATCACTGAACAGATGGAGGCTGCATTCATGGAGGAAAATCCCTGCAGAGCATACAGCCAATTCCCTGCTTTTGAGAGAAAGGGTAAGACAAAACCACCACAGACAGCTGCCTACATCCCAGATTTGTAAGGCCAATAGCTATGCATCCTCATAATGCCACATAAGTAAACAACATTTTCAGATCCTTATTAAGCCTTCCCATACAACGAAAATGTCCTGATTTGCATTAGAGGACCAGGCTTGTCATCTCAAGGCAACCAAGTGGATTTCAGCAGAGTTATATCTCACTAACACAAGGGAGAGAATAAGAATGAGAACTGTTATCATTTTCCATGCAAGAGTTGAATCATATTCAACAGCCTGCCCATTGGAGTAGGGCTGGAATTGGGCAGCAAAAGGCAAGTTGGAGCAGCAAAGAGATCAATGCTGAGAGGAAGTTTCTGGTGTGGACCAGAGGTGGGTTTTTCTTAGTCTCAGCCTGAGCCAGAAATTAGGGTTAGTGTTGAGCAGAAGACAGAACCTAGCAAAATGATAATTGCTGCGGGAGGATGGGCAGCTGTGCACCTCAGCTGCCCAACATCTGCCCTCTCCGTCTCATGCAATGCCCTCTAACCCTTTTGCAACCAAGCCTAAAACAGGAGCTTTCATCTCCCTCCAGCATAATGTTAGTTGCATGTGCTGCACAGTGTCTGAAAGGTGTCCATCGTTCCCCTCAGACCACACAGGAAGGCTAAATGCCTAAATCTTGTTGACATGGAGGAGAGAAGACTTGAAACTGCTGAAAACCTTAGAGAATAAAGCAGTCCAAGACCTGGGCTTTCACCATCATTTGAGACACAGCAAGTTTTTCTTTTGCCTAGCTACAGCCTGGAACTCCAAGCAGATGAAAAACTGTCACAGGTCCCAGTCCAGCAAGGCAAATGTTCACATATGCAAAGCTAAATGCAGCCAGACCCAGAACTCAGGGGTGTTTGCTTGCAGGGTCTGCATTATCATGAGGACAAAGGCATCAACTGTCACTTCACAGCCAAGGATGAGTGCAGTTTTGCCTGTAAACTGAGGTTCAGCATCTGCCCCAAAGTGTAGGACTTACACTTGGAATTTAAAATCAATACAGCCAGACCCCAGCTGTCAAATTAATATCTTGCCTCAGCTTGTGTTGGAACATAAAACTCAGTTATCCTGTGACTACTCACTTAATAAGTTACAAAAGGAACTTGTGAAAAAAAAAGAAATTAAGTCATTTGACCAAAGTGTACCCCAAAACAGAGCTATACTGGGAGAGATCACTGAGGGGAAACAAGACCAAGGACTCTGCAAACAGCCATGGGCTTGTCTCCATGCCATCCCCGCAGGGTGTCATTTCCTCACACCTGGCCATCCCCACCAGGTGTTGTTCCCCTTAGCAGCTGGGCATGGTAGGCTGGGGTGTACAAACTCCCTGTGCAGCAATGACACAAGAGTTGCATATGAGCCATGTCATATATTGGTGTCACTTATTACTCAGCAGCATATGAGAGCCTTTTACCCCACCACTTCCATCTCCATTTGGCATCGCAGCCTCAGAGCCCATGGGAAGAACAGCACTAACACTATCTCATTACACCTCCCTTCAAGTGCCACAGGTTCTGCGATGAAGTGATTAGAATGACATGCTCATTTTGAAGTTTTACAAACTCCAGCTATAAAGTCTATCAACTTATCTCTGATCATAAAACGTCTGTCTTCATACAAGATAGCCAGTAAAATTTGGCATTTAATATTGCAAAAAGAGTGCCTGTGAAAAAGAACCAATAGACAGACAGAGATGTTTTGCTATCCTAACGCTTTCATGGTTGTACCAACACCCTAGTCACAGCCATAAGCTTGATTTTTATTTCAGAAATTTGCCTGTTCAAGAACTTTTTTTCCTTCCTCTGTGCAATATATATCCATAATGTGTACAATGATAGAGATATTTACATGCTCTTTTATTTAGGCAGCATAAACAGCATGAAATAATCTATATTAGAAGAGTAGATGTGTACTGGTACCTGTTCCCCAGATGCACTTAACTTCATCTATTTTAATTTTAAATTAAGATATATTTTCTTCGAAAGTAAAATTTTGGAGCCGGTTCAAAAAATTACTTTGGATATAATAAAAAAGCATCATCACATTAGGTGTTGCAGTTTAATCTTCATGCTGTCTAAAGCCCACCTGCCCACAGAGACTATATAGGAGTCTCTGAGTTGTTTTACTTTCTGGCAGATTTGACTAAATGGAGAACCTCCTCCAGGGCACACATTTAGAAATCGACTAAACACTTCCAATTTGAATTCTCATTTTTCAGCTGGGTGAATAATAGTCTAAGTATGAACTTGCAGCTTGCAAAGAAGAATGCAGCTGTCTGCAAAGCATCACATGGAAGGAAAAAAGATTTCCCCTTTTTTGGACAGGAGAGGATGGGGTCTGGAGTCAGCTGTAGTGCATCAGTTGACTTATGCAGTGGGGAAGAGAGACAGAATTTTCTAACAGTCCAGAGAACTGAAAGGTTGTTGAAAGCTCTTAGCATCTGCAATCCATTCACATGAAGCAGCCAGGTGGTTTGTTCAGTCTTTGCTAGGAGAGGAGCTGTTTATTCCACTACAAAGCATCTCGGAGTGGGGCCAAGATTTGTCTGAGGCATGGAAACAGATTGGCAGAAGCTGCTCATCCCTTTATCCCTTGAGTTGTGCTTGCTCTCTCAGCATTCTTGGCATCTTATCTCCAGGACTGTGTTGCCGTGGGCCCCCAAAATCACATGTCCCCATCCATTACTATTTTTCTCTAAAAAGAACAAAATGGAAAAGACAACTTCTGTTAACTCCATGGCTAAAGTCTACCCAGCGATGTATTATGTGGTGTTTTTAAACAAGAAAACAGCATCATCTGTACCTATTATATCCAGGTTTAAACCAGAGATGGACAGGCATCTCAGTGGTATAATTAAACTCTAATAAAGTATCCCAAAGCTGTGGTGTTGATTCATATCTCTTGAGATGGGAGACTGGCCAGGTATGTTACAGCAACTTGTTCTTTCAATGAATTGTGGGTATTTCTTGAAATGTCATGTGTCAAAAAATACCTAACCTTGCATTTTCTCTTGACATTTCCAACTGGATGAAATTAGGAAAAAACTTGCTTCATGTGCTGGTTTTGGCTGGGATAGCGTTAATTTTATTCACTGTAGCTGGTATAGCGCTGATGGCACATCGATGTTTTAGTTGTTAAATAGCGGCTAAGTGTCGCTAAGTAGTGCCTATACTAGTTAGGGACTTTTCCAGCTTCCCATGGTCTGCCATGTGCACAAGAAGCCAGGAGGGGAGGGGCCACAGTCAAGTCAGCTGACCCAAACTGACCAATGGGATATTCCATATCATATGATGTCATGACCACTATATTAAGCTGGGGAGTTGGCCAGGGTGGGAGCAATTGCGGCGTGGGGACTGGTGGCATCAGGTCAGTGGGTGGTGAGCAGTTG
>VZTV01013544.1:0-39536 GCA_013400875.1 Anhinga rufa | reverse complement strand
TTTTTTTTTCCCCTTATAGTATCCCCTTAACTCAATATCCTTGAGGAGTGCCTCATTGATTTCAAAGAGAGAAAGAAGAAAAAGAAGTTTCTGGTTCCAATCCATTAGTTGCTCACCAGGGGATCCAGTCTGTTGTGTTTTTTTTTAATATCAAATCCTCTCATATGTGGAGCCACTGGCCAAAAGCGCAGGACTCCTCAGAGAGGGGAAAAAACCTACCGTGGGGCCTTTCACCTCTGCAAAGATGGACCAGAAGACAACAGCTCCTGAGCCAGATGCTCACCTAGTATAAAATCAGCAGCTTTATTCAAAAGCCACCTTGTGTGTTGCAAAGCCAGCAACACCACTTTCAAAAAACCACCTAGAGAATGCAGGAGCTTTAATTCCCGTTTTTCAAGCATGACTTACAGCATGTTGCATGCTCCCATGCAACCAGCACTGAAGGACTTAAAGCAGTGTAAGGCAGAAGCCAATTTTAAACAAAATTGGGTGCGCAAACCAGCTGGTTTTGGGACAAAAAAGATCAGCTTCCGTGCCAAAGGGCCGCAAAACAACTGTTCTCAAGTTCCAGTTCAGAGCTGTCTGGCTCATGTTACCGCAGCCAACTGGTAATTTCACTGGGCTCAGCTCTGCAGAGGAGATGTGTGTGGGTATCTACTGGGGCTTTGCAATAGAGATGTGCAATTCCCTGCAAGAAAAGACACAACTAACAACTAAGACCTGGGGGCAAACGATACTTGCGATCAGGATCCGGGCTGCACCTTGCCATGCAAGTGATCCAAGCCCCAGTGTCGGGTTTTGTGTGCGCCGCTGCGGCAGCAGCATGGGCGCTCCCCAAGGCCGTGGAGGTACATGTACCTGTGTGCTGTGGGGTCTCCCTGCTTCAAAATACTTGACCCCCCCCATGAGACAACTTTTATTCTTGCTTCAGGAAGAAGCCTCCCCTTTCCATTTCTCTTTCATTCACATAGGGCTTAAAATGGAAACAGGCAGGAGTTCAAATCACTTGCCAACACAGTACTAAAAGGCTGACCTAAGTTGACCAAAAAGCCAAGGAAATAAAGGGGAAAATTGGTGTCGGCTCATCCCGAACAGCCTGTATACAGCTGCATGCATGCTGCTCTCTTACTACCGCCTTGCACGAAAGCCCAGCTGCAACGTGCCAGGGACAACATGGTATCTCCTTCCCTGCAATACCCTCCATTTGCAAGGGTTGAATTCACGGTTTCCACGTTGTAAGAAATATATTTAAAACATTTTATTTACAAACAGAGCTACTTATACACCATGGACCAGTTTGTCAAACACAGTGTAGACTAGGACTGGATTGCCACATAAAATACAAGCCCCCTCCACCAGCCGGTTAGTCATGCAAGCAAAAGGGCCAGTTTCCTGAAAGATCTCCATGGCTGGCAGCTGTCAACCCACCACAAATATTTTGTATTTCATGTCCCATCCAGGCCAGATTTCACCACTCTTCTTCATGTGGTGTAACTCTACAATTGCCCATGCAGACTGGGACTATGCACAGAGTTAGTTGGTTGTCAGTTTGAATGAGGGGAAAGAAGAAGAACCTCAAAGGCCTTCAGAAGACGCTAAAGAGAGAAGAATCCACTTGCTAGGGACTTCTGCATGAGATGAGGACTTAAAGTTTTTTTAAGAGTTCATCTGCTCTTATTCATTATTCCCATCCTACTTGATTACGAGATGAGAATTGATTTGTTCAGAAGAAGATGCAGTATCACAATCTCAGGACTGAGATTTCAGGTTAAAAATCTAGAGCAGGTGAACTCTTAAATGCTCTTCATTCAGTATAACTTTTAATAAATAATTTATTTTATTTTAGAAGAAAAAAAAATATACAATGCAAAGCAACACAGCACATATTATTACAAATATGCAGAGCTCTTCATCTAATAACAAGCAACAGGGTGTCCTGAGATTCAGTGAGTACAGATCTTTCAAAACGTGGAAGTATGTAGTCCACATGGTTAGTAATTGGTCCAGTCAAGTGTCAGACTGAAACTCATGTCATGGATCTATCTATTCTTGAGTATTGTCCTGGTAAAGTTATTCTTGCAGTGGATTGAAAGAGCTCCAGACACACTCAAAGTCACTAGGTGGTCCACAAGTTTAAAGAGCAGGTCTGGTCCACTGGAAAGGTTGCCTTCAAGTCTGATATCCAGTTGGAAAGAGGGGGTGGAGGGTGAGGCTCCACTTTTCACAAGGTGATTCATCCCTTTGCAAGAATTAGAGCTAAATTGTAGAAATCACTCTTTGTTTGAAAACATACATTTTCAGGTCTTTGCTTAAGCAGGCAGAGCTCAGGACTTGGGGCGATATTCACCAGTTTTAGCTTTTTAATCTTTTACTTTCAGAAATTTGTCACTAATACTACTCTTTTCTGGAATAAATGCATCAAAAGCCATCAGTTTGAAAGAAGCAGGGCAGTAATTGGGATTTTGCTTTGCATGCCTGGGGGGATTTAAAAAAATGCTGACCACGTACCATCTCAACCAGGTCCTGTAAAGAGGCCACAAGCTGGGTGCCCACAGTCACCAGTCCCGTCAGCGTTACGGCCAACCCTTCCTACAGCGCTAGTAATTTCTTTCAGTAGATTTTAGGAATTCTTTACATTCATCATGGTTTTTTTCCTGCCTTTTCTGGCAGTGATTATCCAGTTCTCTTTTCTCCATCTAACTTCCACATCTGTCTCCTATGCAATTTGAATTTGGGGAAGATAATTTTGGATGGTATTTGAAGGCAACCTCCTAAATTATAAAGAATGTTTTACTGATGTCATTTGGGGAAAGCAAGCTACTTTCAGATGTTCAGATCATCTTTTCACGCGATCCCCCCAAGTCCCAGCTCTGGCATATACTGAACAGTTGCCTCTGTTAAAAATGACAAGGAACATTTAACCTGAATTCTCCTTTGCAGAGTACAAAATGTTTCATTGTTCCCTTTTATGGGGAGAAAAAAATGAAAACCTCCAGAAAACCAAACCCCCCAATATATTAACCTTTAAAGAACTTTGCTTGTTGCAGTGTTTATTTTCTGGAGAACCCGTGAGAGTCCCAGCCGAGCCCACCCAGGAACCATTTCTCTCCCTTACTTCGTTGATTTTAAGGGCAATCTGCCAGTTTACATCAGCCTGAGTACATGGTTCAAGTCTTCAACATGGGACACCTTTCCTCTTAAGGCACTATGTTGGTTTCTCCTTTTTTAACAGCTGAGAATCTAGTCTTTTGCCTTTTTTTTTACTGTATCTGAGAGGGATGAGAGAAGTCTTGATTTGGATGGCTGGTAGGCTTTTTAATGAACCTTCCACATTTCTCCCCAAAATAGACCCAAGTGAGGTCAAGCCTTCTTGCTAAGCCACCACTGCGACTCAGAGGAGCACAGGCTGAGCTGTTCAAGTACCAAGCCTGACTCATGCAAGCATCTCTGTCCAAAGCAGCTGGGGGGCAATTTATTTGCTGGCATAGATATCTAACTAGTTGGAGTTAGTTTAAATCTTTTTTCAGTTTCAATTGAAATGAATGATGGATTCATGAAATGCCTCCTTTCAACTTAAAAAAAAAAAACAAACCCAAAACCTAAACCCAGAAGGTCCCCAGGCTCCTAGGTATCAGCTCCTCCGCACTGCTCTGCTGCTGTGAAAGCCTGGAAGAAAGCTGAAGCTGAGCTGCTCAGACATGTTGTCTCCACTGGGGCCAGTAAAGGACCAGAGTAGGATGACATTTATGTTACAGAGAACATACTGGAACCTCGTGGAGGGGGCCTTAGAGGCAGTTTGCAGTTGGTGAGGGTCAGAGCACCTCTGGCAGCTATAATCTTATTTAAAGATTTTTAAACCAACTTGCCTGTCTGACTAGAACTGTACAGATAATGGATTTCTTGGTTCACTGCCAACTGGAAAAAACATTTTGAAGTACTTTTTGGGTAGCCTGAAAATATTTTGGGGGATGCTTTTGAAATTTCTGGAATACCAAAGAGTAAATATAGGGAAGTATTTAAACTTTTAAGTCAAATTAAGGAGATAATTTCACAACCTGAAATGTTGCACTCAAGAAAATGGGAGGTTAGGAACAGTTTTGTCAGCAGGATGGGATGCTAAGATTGTGTCAGCACAGAGGGATGCTAAGACTGTTTAAAGCTACATGAGTAAGTTAACTTCTAATTTACTGTCAAAAACAACCATTAATTTGGGCTCAAACTCAACATTTTCTCTGATCCAAACCAAAGCACTTCTGAGCATTTCTTTTAGAGCTCTTGAAGTTGCATAAAATTCTAAAGAGGAACAAACTGGAAGCTTTTGTGAAGCCTTTCTTCTTTGATATGACTAATTCAGCAAAACAGCAACAAGTCTATGATATATTTTCTACCAGAAAATGATGCATTTTCTACTAGAACTTGCTCTGGTTATAAGACTGAGGTGGCACAGTAGAGAGGAGTGCTCCAACATTTTTCTTTTCTCTTAAATTGCTGCCTCATCCTATCCCTCCTCTTCCTATTTGCCCTCTGGCTAGGTCTTTTTGCCACATAGATTCTGACCACCCTGGGGATGGACCTCTTCCTTGGTCAATGTTTGTAGATCACCAGTCTAAACGGAGCCCCAAAGCCTGGTGTTTCTGGGCACTGCCATATCAGATGAGTAGGTAAGGAACTGTGGAATCCTCAAAAGCCAAAGTAACATGGCACGTAATTGCAGGACTAGGCTGTGAAACCACATGTAAAAGTCTCAGGCACCCAAAAAAGCATCTAGGTAGAAATCCATGCACCCTGAATCCCTAGACAGTCACTGGAGATAATTTAATCCCTAGCTCAGGTTTTTCACTTGAATGCCTGAAGACAGATTGGATGAGTCCAGGTGTAAGGGACAAATATTGGTGATTTGAGAGGAACAAATAAAATCTGAGTGAAAGCAGATATTCTCCAGCACTCCCTTCATGCATGTAAGGCAAAACTGAACTCCTTGGAGATGTTACCGACCTGCATCACATGCAAAGCATGTCCTACCCTGTACAGTGAGCTTCACGGCAAGCCCTGTGGCAGACAGGAGAAATGATGTGGTTCTGTGGGGTGTGGGAATTTTTCTTGTTTTATTCCTAATCCTCGGCACCAGTTCTGTATGTGCACTGGCAATCTGCATGTGGCTGGAAGAGCCATCACCTTCTCCAAAGAAGCACGGAGCATACTCCTTCCCATTCTGCCTTAACGCCTGCAGTAAACTAAGCTCAAATTAACCCAGCTAGAAAGGCAGGCTTTGGGGCAAGTTTGAGTAAGCAGCAGGAGGAAAGTACAGACGTAATTACACAAGCAAGGCAGGCAATTAAAGGTGAAGCATAACAAATCAGCAGCCCCCAGGCATTTATCAAGTCATTTGAGTGCTGTCACCCCAATTGCAGTCATACCCACATGCAAAAACCAAGGGCACATTCAGAAGGAAGAGCCTCGGCCAGGGAGCCTGTCCCCTAGAGCTGTGGGTTTGCTGATGCTCTTTTGTTGGCTTCAACTGTATCCATGCTTATTTCTGTTAATGTTGAACACTATTTCCTCGCCTTGCTGGGCTTGACTGTCCACTTGGTAACGTCCAGATCAACTATAAAACCAGCTAATCCGGTGTAAAGCCACGACACCTGTCGTGGTTTAACCCCAGCCAGCAACTAAACACCACACAGCCCCTTGCTCACTCCCCACCCCGGTGGGAGGGGATCAGGAATACCTCAATGGGGACTCTCCTATACATTTACTAGTAGGGTGGGATTTTTTATTTGTCAGTAACTCCAAATAATCAACTGCTATTATGTCAAGCGGATGGCCTGGCAATTATTCAAACTCAAGCATTGAGTTCTGTGAGTAAAGAAGCCAAAGTACCAGCTGCCAATGTACCGTAAGTTTTAGTCTTGCCTGCACTTGTTATCAACAATACAGATGCTAAAAGAGAAACTGCTGACTGCAAACAAAGGATAATGGTTTCCCTTTCTGCAGCCTCATCCCTACATATTTTTGAATTGTTTGCCTTCGCCCACTCTGCAATTCCAACAAATGAGATGAAAATGATCCGGGCACTACTCACTCTAGGGTCACCTGAGCCACAGCATCCATTGAACTGTATCCATTCTCCATGAAGATCTCCGTGTATCGGCCCATTTTGATGGCTTCCAGCCACTCACCCACCGACCTGTAGGCACTGCTCCCGACTGGACTGTGCTCTACCAACAGATTTGATACTCTAAAGACAAGCAAAAACAGAGAAGCAAACAGAATCAGTATTGAGATGCACCCAACATGACTCAGTTGCTCACATTTTTATATGGTAAAGATGATTCTTTCATTGCTTTTTCAGCAATTGCTGCAGCCTAAATCCTACCAGCAGGCTTAATATGCAATGTATCAAACATACCACTTCACCTGTAACTTCACCCACTTCTGAGTTAGTTTCTGCCATTTCTGGTCCTCACTGCAGCTGAAAGAGGAGGAGAGGACTAGAGTCCATCCCCATTACCTCTCGGCCACAAGCAGGCTCCTCTTTTATCAGGCTCCCCCAGTCACTCTTACTTCAAAGTCTTCAGTTTCAGTCCTCCCACTCTGTTTTCCTCCTCCTCCTTTAAGGTTCATAATTAAGACAGCCCAGAACCTGGAAGCCCCAAAACCCAAATAACATTTCCCAGCAGTGGCCAACAACGGCAGGCTGCGGTTAACACTTCAGGGGCTGCTCCCGCAGAGTCAGATGGGGATTTTGGATGCGGGCAGCATCTGGAGAGCCCTGCAGAGAGCAGCAATGCTCCAACCACGCTCCAGCCCTGAAACCAGAGGCAGACTCCTGCTCCTGCATCCTTGCTGAAGACCTTGCCATGGCTATTGCTACCTGCTCTCTATTATGCCACGCATGGAAGAAGCAATTCAGGCAAAAAATCACCCTTCACTGCAGCAGAAAGACGGATACAGTACTTGGCACAAGCGACCCGTGCCACGTACAGGTCTACCACCCTACTAATGATGCGCAGAGGGCAAAGGCAGCTTGTCCAAGGTCTGCCAGGAAAGAAATTAGATTTGTCCTCTGCTTTGTAAACCAGGACATACATGCAGCTAACATAAGCCTTGCATAAAGATTATTACCCATAGGTAAAAGAACTTTTTCTGGGTCAGCCTCTGATGATGAGAATTACACTTAAAAGACTTTCAACTGGAAGGAGAGCTGGGATATTATATTATTATAGCACTTCAGGAATCTTCATGTATTTTATGAGCACATTAGTATTGTTTGTTTATTTAATAGCAATGCTGAGGGGTCCAATAAAATGTGAATACTTGCAGTACCAAGAACATAATGGCTTCCCATAACATTTTATACACATGAGGAATTCAAAACTCCTAAGTAATCATAACGAGAAGTGGATTTTCATCACTAATGTCAGGAGGTACCTACTGATATACACACACTGTAATGTAAAGAGTGACTTCCTCCCTTATTTGCATTAATGAGAATTTCCATAAAGAATACATTACATATATAAAAAAAATCCTTTACAGCTGCCGTATGTTGAAATTATGATTCATTTGGAATGACTATGGTCTGGGCACGGCAATCTATGGTTATAGAAACACAGTCCCAAAGCCTGGCTGTTAAGGTGCTCCATCCACATCGAAAATACCCACAGCAGCTCTGAAAAGGAGAGGTTCAGAATTGCATGGACCTGTTCATGGAATAAAACATCAGCAAAGTGCTTAGCAGCTCAAGGAAATGGTTTGCTGCCTACTTTCCTCTTTTCTGGCATAACAGTTTGGTATAAAAGAGTGCATGAACCACTGCATAACAGGTCTGAAAAATGACTTCTGAACTGAAAATAAAAGAGAAACATCACATATTTTATGCTGTCATAAACCTTTTCCTGCAGGTTTGCTGGGACTGACATTACATCTAATCGCTAATAAGAGTAATTTCCTCTTCAGATAGTAAATGATGTATGTAAAATAGCCTGATGAATCAGATCTATCTTTTATTTAAATAACATAGATTTCATGTTTTTTCTCTTCCCATGCATGAGATGCCATGCGTGCGGACCTGCCAACACAGGGATGTGAGGTCCAGCTGCCACAGGCAAGATGGGCCACATGGAGCTGTGCAAGACTCACTTGGAAGGTGCAGAGATGGATGGGTCTAAACTCACAACAGTACACCTGCTTTGGTCCACACCACCAGCCTAACCTCATCTTACATCCCTCTCATTCCTGTCCAAGGAAAATGACGTGTCTTTTTTTTCCTCCTCTGAGAATAAGCTTTTCTCAAGGGCCTCTTCCAGTGTTAATTAGGGGAACTCCACTGCTATCAGTGAAGCAGCGATGATTTATATTCATCACTCCTTCATGACCTTGCAAGGGACTGAGTGATTAGCAACACAGACGGCTCAGAAGCACTACTTGTGTGCTTACAGTGAAAAAAGAAAAAGCCTCTCCAAGACTCCAGTATGGTGGAGACCCCAACACTAGAACTTACTAAGAAATATTAATCTCTTTTCCCTCAAGTGCAGGTATTTCTTGACCATATTTACCTTACTTGTAGCCATGTAGCTATTCAGATTCATGTTTAATTGCACACTGGCTGCTCTATTCCCTTAATGTGGTTATAGTAAATGGTTTCTGTACAGCTCTTTGGGAACCACAGAGATCCTCTTGCGAACCAGGACCATCAGAACTGGCGGTGGTGGCTAGCACACCTGGGAATAGTTGTGGGAGAATGCACTTGGACATCCACGAGCCTTGTACATCCTAAGAGTTTCCCTGAGAGACTTTCTTCATTTGTATTACCAAGATAAAGTCAACAGGCAGATAATTTGAGCAGCATTTACTATCTACTTCATGCACTCAAGCCTTGCCCTCTCTAACCTTGGGGTAGAGCACAGGTAGCTTTATCACAGACCTACAAATACCACTGAAACTCATTTCTGAAAGACAGGCCACAGTAATTTTCTTGTGGCAGCAGCACTGCATTTATAGATTTTTATATTTATAGGATTGCTCACCTGCCTGCCAATTTCAAAAGAAAAAGTTGATCTGGGAAAACTCCCCTGGACATAATGAAGCTGGAGCAACATCCACCCGCAGATGTACACAGGCTAAATAATAAGTGGTAATTCAACCCCAGGGGCAGGTATTCAGACAAGGATCTCACTCTGAGAAATGGCTCTGGCCCGAGTTTCTACCTGCTCGATGCATTAACCAATGTCTTCAAGCTGCTTGGGTTACGGATGAGCTTGTCCAACATGCTGACAATTTCGTCAAACTTGGGCCTGCTGTTGCGATCTTTCTGCCAGCAGTCGAGCATTAGCTGGTAGAGAGCAGCAGGGCAGTCCATGGGACTTGGCAGGCGGTAGCCTTCCTCCACGGCTTTAATCACCTACAGGAGACAAAACACGAGGCTGATGGGTTGCTTTTCTTCCTCTCACCTTTTTCCCAAATGCAAATTGACTTCAACAGGGAACTTTGGGACCAGAAACATGCTTATGTAAAAACCCACTGCCCCCCAACTCTGTACACAAGAGACAATCCCAGTAAACCCTGCTATCTTTCATATCTTCTGCAGGATAGGTTGAATAACTTAATTTTTGGTTACTGCAAACCATGGGGCCAAATTGCCAGGTTGCACTTGTTCAAAGCTCAGCTGAGGTCTTTAGGTTATATATACACCAGGGAACTCCTGGAGCCTACCCTAAGCCCTAAGCCCACAAAAAACAGCCTACGGGGCTTTCTGGCATCTTCTTGGAGTGCAGTGATTTTGTTTATTCAGATGTTGGTTTCTTTTTAAATGAAAAGGCATGTGCTAGACCACAAATTTGTATTACAGTAATAAAAGTCTGACTGTATTTCAAAAGAGACTTTGAATGCTAATTGATGGATGGATTCAAGGCAGAGGCAGAACAACCATCTCATATATCATACAATACTGTCTGGGTCTAGTCGTTTCTTAGTGTGGCCACATTTCTGCCAGGAATTTAAAATGTCAGCCCAAGAGTATGTAAATTAAAACCAGGGGAGGGTTGTTGCACTGATTTCAAGTACAAACCATCTATGGTTCTATATCTAAAACAAGTGGTACGCATATGTGCTGCCTGTCCTCTTGAAAGGCAGAAATGAATAAATGAGGGCAGAATTGAAGAAAGCAACTTGTTTTCCCCACTTTGGGGCAGATTTACAGCAGGACTCCAAGCCCAGCAGTTCCCATTTTGAACCATTACAATTGTCAGGAGAACACAGCTCACATTTCAAGCCACAAGAGTCTGTGACCGTGCCAAGAGAGTCCCAGCAGCCCATCTTCACACCCTCTACTCCCAAGGCTCCTTGACCAAATGGAGCTGGAAGCAGCTATTTGCTATGTGGAAAACCACAGTGCTTCACTGTTGGAGTCCAAGGACTGCATCAGATGCCATTCATTCTAGGCACCATCTCATGATTTGATAACATCCTGTGTTTAAAAAAAAGGCTCTGTGGTTAGCATGGAAGCTGTTTTCTTGATCTTTAGCACCTATATGAGCAATACAAAAAAAGCCATGTCAGGCTGGCATTGCATTTTAGAAGGCTCTGAAATTCAGGACTGCATGGATTGCTTTCAAATTGTCCTCCACCACAGGGCTTTTTGCCAAGTGGAAGAGTCCCAGGAATAAGCCAGGCTGGCTGAGCAGCAGTAGTGGGAACCTGAAACTCCCTAAGGACGTACATAGTAGAGGTGTTAGGAGATTCTTTGTAATCTTCTCCAAGGGTAGCAAGCACATCTGAAGATCTGGCCCACAAGACCTGCAGTCCTTTTGCGCCCATCTAAGATTTCATCTGTTGGTGGAGCACTTGCACTGCTCTCCACCCAACCTGCACTTGCAAACCAATCTCTTCTACAGCCTGGCTTTTGCTCACTGCATCAAAAACCAGCCCTACCACACTATGCTATCTGCACTGTCTGTTCTTCACATCATGCTTTTCAGCTGGTCCCTGATACCAAATTTACAGCTGCCCTATAAAAAAAGCCTCAGTGTGGCACAGCCACGAGAATGTTATTTGCTGTGTCCACGCCTGTATTTATAAAAATAACGGATCATCCTCCAGCTGTAGCAGAAAGAAAATAGTAGCAAAACAGGGAGCAGACCATCTGGCACCAGCTCAGAATATCTGAACTACATCTGCAATGGGGTTGTGCATGTTTGATATTCCTGGCAGTAACATCGCAATCAATAGCGTTAACTCAATTTACAGGATGTTGTTCGTTCTGGCAATACAATGTAAATGGTATCAAAATACTGTGAGGAGCTAGGAAGCTGAAATACACTCTTGCATCTGAAGGTGCCTTGGGGGTCTGGCAATAAGAGGAGCAAAAGAACAAAACAACAAAGACCGAGTCATTTGTAGCCACCACAATACTTGGAAAATAAGAAAATGGCACATTTGCTGTTCTGTTCATTGGTGTGTACTGCTTTGTAAGACTTGAAGAGCTAAAATTTGCACCTATAAAGAGGCATTTTTGTTCCTGTTCCTCTTCTGGATGAACACTACTCACATATGGATTGGGGGGACTAAACTGGAAGTTTGGGAGAGGACGATTTGGGATAGTCTATTCCAGTAAACCAAAGCAACACTTTTAGCTCTATGTTTTCATAAAACCACCAGTCTGAAGACTAAAAGGCAACCACTGTGATCATTCAGCTTAGCAACCTGTGGAACACAGGCCACAAAATACCTCTCAACAATTCCTGCATCAAAGCTTTATCTTGTGGTCGAGTCAAAGTATATTTTTAGGCCACCCAGAAACCAGCACGACTTTAAAACGTGGTTTGTAGCCTTTGCAGTTACAACGCTGCCTGCCCTACGGCACTGCACCTCCTTTAAAGCAATCTGGCTGTAACATGGTGAGAATCGTTTTGCTCATCACTGACTGTGCTTGCAAACAATGTGCTTTAATTACAAGCCATGCAACAAGAAACTCTTGTGCAACTGAGTCCGAAATTCATGTAAGCAGAGCCCCCTGGTCCTCCGCACGAAAGCCAATGCTGTATCTAACCACTGATTCTTCTGCCAACACAAGCAGGGGAGGAAAGAAGAAAAGGCCTTCAGAAGATGAAGAAGGAAGGCAAAAATCACATGAGAAACATGCCACAGCACTGAATTAACTTTCCTAGGCTACCACCATCCAGGCACTTGCCACCTGCACATAGACAGAGAGGTAACCCAAGCAAAGCCTGAGCTGGAACTGATGCTTATAAACATCTCACCAGTCCTCTGCTTTCTGGTGCTAACAAAACCAGTCCCCCATCTGCTTCTTCTCAGGCAAGTATGAAATTCACCCTGTGCCCTACAGTGCACAGAGGTATTTGGGGATTTCGGAACAGTTCTGCAAAGTGTGGATATTCGTAGCATTATGATCCAGACAAGGGACTCCCATGGCCACAGAGCATTATTTCACTGGCTCCAGCCTGAATCTTAGCCTGACATTTACTGAACAACATCTGTGCATCAGCATTAAAGATAGTTACAGTGCTCAGTGTGACCGAAAAAGCTTGGCGCTCAATTGCTGCATTCTTTGCACAGGCTATGGAAGAAGGTCTCTGTATTTGATTGAGATAAATCCCTGCATAGATACATGCTGATTTACCAAACTCCCTGCAAATGTGACAGCCTCAGCAATGCAGAAGCAGTGGGGCATTCATGCCAAACAACGTGCTCATCTCCCTGGCAAGAAGCACGGCGTGACCGTCTCAAAGGTACCGCTTGTTTCCACTCCTGGACTCAAAGCGAGATGAGACAGCAGCTTGGTGTGACAGGTAGTAACATACACTGATGGCAAAGGCCCTCAGACAAAACACAGGAGAAACAGAAGGCTCAGCCAGAGCCTTTGCTGCCAGTGAAACGGCAGAAAGTCATGGGGACAGGGACGCTGCTCAAAAAAGAAAAAACGATGAAACATCAGGTGTTGTGACCAGAGGAAACCCATGGCGGAGCAAGGACCTGCTGAATTTGACCAGTCAGCAGCAGCATCTCTGCAGGCGGCAGGGATGAGAGATGAAGTGGGAGGGATGAGGAACAACTCCATTTGCCACACGCAGAGTGGTACATTTTCCCCCTCATCGCAGAGCTGCTTTGGGGTCCCTGCCTGTCTCATGGTGACCCCCTCATGAACTAGCTGGCATCCTGAGACCTCCACACATCATGGTTCTCAGAGATGTGAAGAGGAAGGAGGGGCTTATAAAATCTGGCAACCCCAGGCTTAAATTTTTTTAGCCTGAGACAAGGACAGACATGTATGGTGAGCTCAGGGTAGGAGGTAGCCCTGCAGTAGGATCAAGAGATCCTTACACAAGCTGGGATCAGTCAGGAAGGGGACAGTGTCCCCAGGCATCTCCATGTTCAGAGATGCTTCAGAGGTCAGAGGCTTGAGGTCAGAGGCTCAAGGGGGCACTGGGGCCCAGAAGCAAGGGGACACAACTCAAAGGGTGCTGTACAAACAAACCATGAGAGCTTGAGTTAGCACAGACTTACAAGATGTTCACCACAGGAGCAAAACTATGCTCTTGAGATCAGCAATGCAAGGGCAACTGAAACACAACTCTCTGGACTGCTGTCACTAGATTGAATCACCCAGCTTTTGTGCAGGGAAACAAAGCCCTTACCATGACTCTTGAGTTTCTGCTTTACGTGGCAGCAAGGGCTCAAACACACAATTGAAATGCTGCCAGTTTATCAGCAACTATCTCCTGGCAGACCTTTGTCATTAAGCAGAGGAGGGACAGGCTCCAGCTCTAACAGCATTAGTGAAGCTCCAGCGGTCTGCTGGGGGAAGCAGGCTTGCCTCTGTGCAGACACATTTCCCTCTGTGCACAGCCTGTTCTGGGCTGCTGCTGCAAAAAAAGAACATCAAATGGGAAGATCATTTTTGCCTGGCATGGGGGAGCAAAACTATTTTTACAGCGGCTCTCCTCGTCTTGTCCCCATTCTGCTTCTCTGATGGCAGAATGAACGCCAAGCCCTCCAAGTCCCATCACGCGGCAGCTCTCACACATGCTTACATCTTGGTTTGTCATTTCCCAGTAAGGCCTCTCGCCGTAGGACATCACCTCCCACATCACGATGCCATAGCTCCAAACATCGCTGGCTGATGTGAATTTGCGGAAGGCGATTGCTTCGGGTGCTGTCCATCGGATGGGGATCTTCCCTCCCTAGAAGGAAAAGAACAGGAAAAAAAACAACAAAAACCAGATTGCAGAGGAGGGCAGAGAACATGCAAAAGAGGATGAAACAGGACTTCTTAGAGCACCAAGGGTTGTTATTTTCTCTCTGGAAAGAGACATCGAATTTTAAAGTAAATCTGTTTGACAGCATGGGGCCCCTTTCCACATTATCTCAGCCCATAAGCATTTGTAGACTGCCTACTAATTGGCTGTCCTGAAGGTTTGTTGTTTGAATGCTGTTTGAATGCTGGGACATGTATAGGATCAACATCTCAATTATGTTGCACTGGTTGGTAGGGGAATACAGTTCCTCCATTTCTGAGAGCAAGCGGGGGAGGAACAGACAGCTCTGAAGCCGAGGAAGACTTTGATCTAACGAGGGCTTCATGCAAATTGCTGCGGAAGTAATGCCCTTTTTTCTTTCTTTTTTTTTTTTTTTTAATGCGGTCCCAATCCTGCAGAGAGATCAGTGTAGTGGGCACAGAAATCTGTGTGTGCAAAGACCAGCCTGCTTGGCCTCTGCTGTGGGACTGAAAATGATGCCACAGCTGTCAAATGTGCTTTGCTGTTTCGTTTTCCCCTTTCTACCATTGTAGAAATCAAGCTTCAGACCAGCTCTGAGAAGGAAGAGGGGAGGGAAGGGGGAGTTTGGATTAAGGAATACTTTTCTCATTGGGTTTAAAGAGTTGTCTCCCTTGATTTATATCAAAATATATTTTACTGTGAAGTCCCTTCCTCTCTGTGTTGAGCTAAATATTGGAAGGTCTCCCTGAATGCCCCCTAACAGTGTTTGTTATTGGAAGAAGGTAGAATTTGGAACACATTTTCAAAGCAAATTTTAAAAAGTCCCTTCTTCCAATAATTATTTATTCACAGGCTTATCAGCACATACCCTAATTGAGGGGCTAGATTCTCAGCACTGCCAATTAGCACATGGCAGCACATTGCAGCCGCAGCAGGGCTGGCTGAGAGCCCTCCAGCCTGCAGAGAGGCTCCAGTGCAGCCATGCAGTGAGCCCTGTTGTGGGGCCATGACTGCCAAGAGCTGAAAGGCCTTTCCCAGATCTCCGCGGGAACTGGGAACGTGACCCAGAGAGCTCCCACCACCCGTAAAACAATACCCTTGGGAAAATGAGATAATAGGACGTGTCAAGGCATGCCAATCGCTGCCATGAATATTGGAGGCTCTCTCCAAGCCTATGCTGTGGAGGATGGGTCCTGTCCACCCCCTCTCTGCAGCACTGGGGCCACATGGCCTCGCACTGGGATGGGTGGGCTGATGCCGTGAAAGGATGGATCAAAGATGGAAAGGGGCAAAGCTCTGAGGCTGCAGCAGCTCTTTCATGGGTTGGGGGAGATGACAGGGTAATGTTGAGGGCAATGTGCGTAATTTGCAGTGGGTGTTAGATGCTTACCAATGTTCTAAAAGGGTCAAATTGTCCAGAAGACCATGTCTTACATCCCTGCATCCCTTTTGCTCTTTCCTCCCTTTGGTATTCACCAAAGAGGACAGAATAGAGCTGGCAGCACAGCACCTGTGCAAAGTTTGCTATTTGACCCAGGTGCCCAACATCAACTTAATAGTTATTAGTTAAGTTCTGCCTTATTTGGCCATCCCCAGTACAAAGTTACAGGCATTTGCAAAATTAATCTGATGACAATTAACTGGTAACACCTGGCCAAACCCTTGTGCACAGTTTAGAGGCTTTGGATTTGTAGAAACCTCTTTGCTAGAGAGCCTGAACACCAAAATGTGGCAGGGAATACATTCTTCTTGAGCTCAATCAATTTGGTATCCTCATAACTCACCCTGGTTGTGTACGCTGCTTCAGGGTCATCTTCTAGGACTCTGGAGAGGCCAAAGTCTGACACCTTGCAGACTAAGTTGCTGTTGATTAGGATATTCCTGGCAGCCAGATCTCTGTGTACGTAACCCATGTCAGACAGGTACTTCATTCCTGACGCAATGCCTCGCAGCATCCCGACCAGCTGAATGACCGTGAACTGCCCATCGTTCTTCTGCAAAAGGAAGGAGACATTTGATCAGTTGAGAGCCTCTGCACCCTCAGCATTGCATGTGTGTGAATAAAAATGCAAAGGCAAGTCTCCAGGGAAGAAAAACAGTGAAATTAATAATTCATTACTCTCATGCTCTGACCACAAAGCTTTTCAAAGTTTCACTGTTTGGATTAGGGTCTCTAGAGACATAGCTAGGGAAATGTAGTTCTTTTAACTGGAGATGAAGGAATGAGCTATTTCCACTGGTGACTGATAAAGAGACTGCAACTGGGAGTGAACACATGTAGTTATGTGTATAAAGGCACCGGGGTGGGCTGTCTCTGAGTCAGCCAACTGAATGGCACCAAGTTGCATGGAAATCCTACCTGTAGAGGTCCACGTGTGAATATTTGGGGGTAGGGGCTCTTCCCTATGTTGCCACACTGCATTTCTAACCACTTCCTCTATCCTCCCTTCTCTAGTTCTTATGTTTCATGGAAATACTCTGACAAGTCTGGGGTTTGCCATAATGCAGTGTGGATGTGCTCTTGAAACAGATTTTGCAGGGTAAGTTAATAATTTCCATGCAGCAGACTGCCTTCTAAAATAAACATAATATCCTTCAATTTATTCTTATCTGTTTGTATCATGCATGAACCAGGTCCTTCATGATGCTGTATAAATATAGATCCAACAGACAAGTCAGCTACTCCTGCCTCCAGACAGCATCAACAGCTGGACCAGCACCCAGCAAACATTTTCATTGATATTAGCCATCTGTGAAGAACCCAAACTTTAACCAAGGTCCTCCTGGAAAAAGGACCTAAGCATTACCTTTAAAAATGTATCCAGAGAACCGTTCTCCATGTATTCAGTCACTATCATTACTGGCTTGCCTGGAAAAAAGTGCACAAGTTTGTTAGTAATTTATTTAAAAAGCATGAACAATAATAAAGTCTTTTCATAATGTGTCTGAATGTGAATATTCAGCCATGTAACAGTAAATATACACTGAGACACTGCTGCCCCAGCAGGATGACAGTAACTTTTGCCAGAATATATGTAGAAATAGAGGAATCCAGGGGGAGAAGACAAAAAAGTAATCCCATATTATGGGTGGGGTACCAAGCCCTAGCGTGTTTAAATTACGTCAGAGGAAGAGGTTGCATGCTGAACCCGGACAAACTATGCACAACCTTCTCCTCGACTCTGTGAAAAAGCTGAAAGCTTGCAGAGACCAAATTGCACACAGTGACCTCTTCGGACTCTTCTCTATAGCTTCAACACCCTGAAGTAACAACGGGAGCCCAACAGGAGCAACCAGGATGATGTGAAGTATCTATCTGAGCTTGGTAGCCACCAAAACAAAGACCGGGAAAGGATGGGATTACATCCCCCATAATTCAAGTAATCCCATGTGGCTACGCATGTAAACACATCTGGAAGTAAGAAAAGGAATATTTATGCTGCAGAACAAAAGTGAGTTAAGTATGGAATGAGTGCGAATGGAAATCAAAATAAAAGTTCTTAACAAAAGACCTGGTCTGCTATTGTTGACAGGAATAATAATGTTTTTCCAAATCCCTTTGATTAATTTTCATGCCCGAGTCATTTTAATGGTAATTATATATAGTTTTTGCTCAGTTTTTATATCTAATTTCTCGCTAGCTTGCCACAATGACATAGCAATAATTAATGTGGTGTGCTCCAGCTCTCGTAAACTCAATGAAATCTTATAAGAACATGTAAATCATTTTTTATTTAAATCAATTTCCATTAGCTAGCACAAAGCACAGACAAAAGAGGAGCTGTCAATTATTTGTAAAGTGCATTATAAATGTCTTTCATAGAAATGATCAATGAGAGCTGTTGTGTGTCATAACATGCCCACAAAGGTAAAGGCTCCTAAAAATCAGCACATGTTCTACCATTTAGATTGATCTTAATCTTCCCACTTTCCTGTTACCTTAACTATTTGCCTAATTTACTGCTTAATTATCTACATAATAAAGGTAATTGTGAACTTGTCAATCAAAACACTCATTGTGCAGATACTACCTTGCAGTGTGAGGGACCTGCACTACTTCAATTCTTTTAAGTTAGTATCACAACTACCGCCTGACCTCGAAGCTTGCCAAAAGCATTACTTTTGATACGAGAAATGCACCTCATGGCCGTGAAAAATATCATTGAGTCCCAAACAAAATAACGAGCCCCATCTTCAAGGATGACAGCCGTCTGTCTATGCACAACATAGGCTGTGTGCAGGAGGGAGGAGAGATCTCGGGTGACATTGCTGTAGGTTGGCAAATACATCAGTGGCTATGCAGGGAAGGAAAATCCCAGGTACGTCTACATTTTTTTTTAAATTTTTTGTTTTTAAACACTAAACCCCCGACTGTAGCATGGGGGCCTTTATCTCTGACACTTCAAGGGAGCGTTGCAGTGAGACTGGTGTCTTGTTATGCTACCACCCTGGGGGACCTCCTTCAGACTTCTGCCTTTGGTTGCCATCAGAGAGAAGAAAATAAGATTTCTGGTACTTATGTTTCATTTTCTGACTGCTGAAGGTTGACAGTAATCGTGGAATAAATTAGCCCCATATCCAACAGCATGGAAATAAAGATACAAATAGAGTAATTTTCAATAAAGTAAATGAAAAATAAACACCGGCCCTTCTAAAGCACTGGGCTGACTCTCTTTGTCAGCAGGGCTCCCTCCCGCTGGCATTACGGGCCCATAAAATGTGCGTAGATGTCATTCACATCAATGTACTAACGCCATGTGCACACTGTCAGCACAACCAAACTGGATGTGAATGAAAACAGCACTGTCATTACCTTTGTAAAGCAGAAATAGCTAAGGGCTTGTCTGCACGGGGACAATGAAGACGATTAATCCAAATTAACTAAGGTGTGCATTTGAACTAGATTAGTTAAATGGTATTAAGCCCCTGTGTGGATATTCTCATTCAGAATTAAAAATGGCCTATTTCAATTTAACTTAATTTACTTCCGAAGTAAATCATGATGCAGCAAAGACATTTTACTCTAAAGATTTGATTCCACAATAGGCCAATGACTAAAACACTGAAGGGAAAAAGAAGTTAAACAATGCTTTGAGATAGCATCATAATTTGGGATTAACAAAGGTTGTTTTGGTCCATTTAAAAGAAAAGAAAAAAGCTGGGAAGATGCTCCAGATGCCTGATGGAAAAAATTTTGAGTGCATTAAACAAGCATTTACTGAGCTAATGAGGAGTGCAGGGTGCACGTACCCCTCTGCATCCAAACTCTAGTTGCTCCAAGTCCAATTTAGAAGCAAAGCTCCCAGTGTTTCCACGGCCTTTGGAGCAGACGGCCACTTTATATAGCTCACTAGGGAGGCACAACCTCTCTAAAAGTGGGATTCCCACCCATCCCCTGAGGCCCTGGCAGCCAGAAAGACTCAGCCCTTGTCAGCAGCAGCTTTTATGGATGTATAATTGTCACTTGCTTCCTGCCCAACTTCCCACATCTCTGCAGGGCTAGAAATGGGAGCTTTTATGTATTAAGGGCTACACAAGGTGACCCTGAGAGATTTTGATATTTATTAGATTTTTGGGAGAAACTTAGCTTGGTTATTTTTTTTCTTTTCATAAAAGTTTTAGGAAATGCAATTTCAAGGAAAAATGCAAGAAAAGGCTGTTGACTGCAAAACAGCATTAATTTTGAGCAGGTTATAAGGATATGAACAGGACAAGCAGCTAGAGTCTCTGTACCTTCTCTACTGCAGCTCTGAAAAAGAGCTAGTTTTGGAGATGCTGCCTCTGATGAATGACAAAGGGTACTAACAGCAGCCACATGGCCCAGCATTTGAACGCTAGTAGCTAAGCTCTGACATTACCAGTCATGAAGACAAGAGGGGAGACAGCCATTCACACTTGTGAGGCTGGTGCTTCTTCAGCTAGCAAAAACTTCCCAAAACACTTAAAATATATCTTAAAATAAAGGAGTAGTTGTTGTCAACAAAAAAATCCTTGGTTAAAATAATGTACATCCTCCAGGGCTTTAAAATAGAAGAGTAACAACACCTCTGCACCTTTCCCATAGGCTCAATACAGCATCAACAGCCAGAGAGCCTTGGGCTGGGTACATTTGGATGTGCTGTCCCTTCCTCTGCCCTGGTCTTTAGTGCATACAGCAATTTGGAGAAGAACTGGGCTGGGAAGGTTACGGAAGGTTATTCTGCTAACTGAGCAGTCAGACCTCAGTAACTCTCGTGCTGGTATGTTTTGCCAGCCATTTCACATTTTCTCCAAGCACTCAGTCTCTCTCATAATCTATATGCCAGCACCATGGTCAATTATTAGCACAGGCATCACTAGCAGATTCCAGAGAGAGCTTGCCTTAATCGCGGTTTTACATAGTCCTGTCATCTTCAGCTACACCCCTGTTCTTCCTCGCTTCTGGAAAGCAAAACTTCAGCTAGCTTCTGTCCTTGCTCACATCCCGTGTGAGTGATCACAAGGCTCAGCACTACCCCCCTGTGGGCTTTGCTTCGGTGGTTTGTCAAAATATGATAGTTGGAAATCATCAGGGGTTGTGGGGTTTGGGTTTGTTCTTTTTTTCTTCCAGACTCTTAATAGCAAAATACTCGCTGTTTCCGTGCCAGGGAAATCGCTTCCCTCTTCTTGGCAAATCTTTGTTCACCCTATCTTTGTTTACCCTGGGGCTCATGTGGTTTCAAAAGTAAACAAACAAAGGCAAGAATAAGAAGCAAGCCTGCTCTAAAAACTTAGCGGGTGGCTCAGCGTTGCTGCGTTCAAAACGCTCTTGCATTTTGCATGCAGTAGGTGCTGCTGAACTACTTGCAAGGCAGAAGTCAGGCAGCGCACTCCACCGGCATTCAGACATCCCAGGCTTACTGCCGTCACCATTGCCCACCCACTGCCTGAGCCTGGCCAGGCATATCATCCCCTATTTCTGTGTCATTTAATTTTGGGCCTTTGAAGAGGGGTTTTCTCTTAGCCCATGCATTTTATGCCTAGGTGAGGCAAGGTTTGCAGAGGAAGTTAACGTTTTTTATCATTTTAGCCCTTATCTATCCATTCTAGCTGGAAGAACAACAAAATCCTTCAGGCACAAACCCCCTTTACAATGTCAGGGAACCTGTTCCTGGCTGGACCTACAAAGTGTGACATTTCAGGCAAGCGGAGTTCACTGTTTTTTGAGAAATTATGAAAGGTGCAGTCAAAATGCAAGTTACCCAAGTCTTCCTCCCCTAACCAACTCTCCCATCAGCCAGAGTTCAAGGACAGCAGTCCACAGCAACTTGTACCTACTTTTTGTGACGACGCCTTCCAGGTGGATGATGTTGGGGTGGTCGAACTGCCCCATGATGCTTGCTTCTCCCAAGAAATCTCGTCTCTGTTTCTCTGTATAGCCCACCTTCAGGGTTTTGATAGCCACTGGAAACTCACGCTTTCCCTGCAGCTTCAGCCGCCCACTGCAGACTTCCCCAAATTCACCTTCAGAGAAAAATCAGAAAGAACAGGATCACAGCATGTCAAAGGAATGCACGGTGCACGTCTGTCTACAGCATGCAGCCCAGCTTCTATAGATAGCTGACCAAAAGCACGCAGGGCTGTTCCACATTCATGGATGTGGAAAGCTGAACATCACCACCTCAAAACAGCTGGTGTACCACAAGCCAAGTAATTCATAAGCACAAGAAAACTGGGAAGAAAAATATAATTTTCCTATATTTAAAGAGCCATGCTCTATATTCCATTGGACTTTTTCCTCATTTCATGTTGTTGTCTACTAAATGAAAGAGTCCTGTCATGTCCTATATCATCACCCTGTGTAGATAGCTGTAAAACACAAGCCACTTGCTTCTTAACCTTCCTTTGGTAAGTTAAATAGATGGAATGCTGTTAGACCTTCACAGCAACATATATTTTTATAGACTATAAACCCTTTCTGATTTTATGACCACCTTTTTTAAAAAGAAACCCAAATGGATTTTTTCTTTTTTTTTTTTTTTCTGTTGAACAGTAAGTTACCTCCAAAAATACAATTTCAGAGGATAGAAAAATATTCCTAAGGTTGGACACAAGTCCATACAAACAGCTTAACTGGAAAGAAAATGGGAGTTTCTTCTTTTAACCAAGGAAGTTAAAAGCTTTGGACTTTGGTTTGTGCTTTTCTTCTCTCCCAGATGACTTCTTATTCTTAATTTTTGATTTGAGACTGACCTTAATGGGGGAGGAGAAAAAGGTTAAAATGGTGAGAAGAACCTAAAAATTAAGTGACTCATTTCCCTTAGCATCCATTGGAATAATTCAGCTTGGTTCAAACGTGACCATTTTCTGCCATTTCCAGTCTAAGTCCCTGAATTTTGAAACCACAGATTTGTCCCAAACTTCAGCTGGAACATGCTCCCATCACTTACAGGGTACCTAACAGCACAAATATTTCATGGCCCTTCACAGATCTCTCGTATTAAGAAAGCCAACCCTCCACGCTGAGAAGGGTCATGAAATGCATTTCCATACCAGCTCCGATAACTCTTTCAATGGTTATGCACGAAGCTTCTATTTCCTTAGCAAACTCATGGACGGCTTGATTAGGGTCCTCATAGGTGTGCGGGTCAATGTAGGTCCTTACTCCAGGCAGCTTAACTGCAAACACAAATTAAGAGTGTTACCGGCACATGGCGTGACAGATCACAGAATCACAAAATCACAGGTTGAAAGGGACCTCAGGGATCATCTAGATGATGGGCAATACCCACTCCTGACACTTGCACTCTGCTTTGCTGGAAAACACTGCAGCAGGGAAACTTATTTCTATGAGAAAATGAATAGCATACTTGGAAAATTACATTTAGTTTATCTCTGTCATATGTGCAACTTCATCTTATTTAGAAAAGGACACGGTAGTGCTCAGTTGGAACAACGTGCAGCTAAAAATCCCTCTTGGTGCTGTGTAACGGGCTGATCTGAGGTCTGGTGCAAAAGGATCCCTTTCTGGATCTGGAAAGAGTATGCCAGGAGGAAAAGTACAAAAAGAAAAACGTTAAGGGAACAACTTGCAAAGCAAGTTGGATGGATGGGGGCTGATGGAGAGCTGCAATAAATTATGTCCTACTGGTCACATATTAGCTAATCAATCAGCCACATTATTTCAGATGGAGTTACTGAGATGTAAATGAACACAATATTTGCAGTACAAAGCCTGTGGGTTGTACCAGTATAAATAAAATCAATAGCAGGCTTTTTCTCCAGGACTTGAGAGAGGAAAAAGTATTTTCATTATCCATACTATAAGTTTGTTTTGACAATCATTAAGGCTACTCACATGAAGAACTGCTCATCAGTCTAATAAGACAGTTACGTTACACTGTGGCTCTTAATTGATTTGCTTCCTGCTGCCTTCATTACATAGCACTAATGGAAATTTGACTTTCACTCAAGATGCGTTTGCCTTTTCCACCCCAAAAGGCACCTTGCTGTTACACACCCCACATCCCACAGCACTTGACAAAGGAAGGCTTTTCAAACACCGACTTTGGACATACGGGCGGCCTGACAGTAACCAGGAGGTGTACTTTCTAGCATCACCACAGAAGTTTTTTGTATATAGGGGCATTAAGTCAACATTTCTGAAAGCTTCCTAGGAGCAAGAAGTAGGCGTCATTCTTCAGGCCTCTGCAGAGGCATCCAAGGCAAAGAGTAGCTGTGGGATTGTTCCTCACTGCTGGCTGGGGAGGAACAGGGGTTTCAAACAGGTATTCTGGACTGATGTGTCCAGAGCACAGAAATGTAGAGTTGTTACGTGCTGGCCAGGCAAAATTAATAACACTTTGGGTCACACAGCAAAGACAGAGAAACAGAACAAAATGGCTCGCTAGAGAGATCTGCTGCAAACATACAGGTGTGAATAGCTGGGCGCATGTAAGGACTGTTCAAATGTTCCGTTCTCCACGGGGCTTAGAACAGGGGCAGGTGGGGACTTACTGAATAACAGAACAAACTGAATTCTTCTGTGAATTACCAGCAAAACCAGATTTAAAACCAAACCAAACCAAACCAAACCAACCCAACCCTGTCACTTGTATTTCTCATGACCACAGAGAGCCAAAACCATATATATACATGTTTGATCTTTACTCACTGTGGCCATTATGAAAATGCATCTTTTCTTCTTCTGGATCTTGTTTAGCCTTGCTGTAGCCACATCGCCTGGAAAAAAAACAGAAGAGCATTTTTGTCTCTGGTATGGCAGAACCCTGCTCTTTACTTCAAATCACACAAAACACAAAAACCCAGAGCAGTGATGAATCCAACCTCTCTAGTGGCTGTATTGCTGCTGTCCCAGTTTTAGCTCATCAAACTACTTGCGATTTCCCTAACGGGATTCAGGGCCCAAGGCCCACTGATTTTCAATTGGACTTGTGCTTCCAAATCCCACAGATGCTTCTGAAAAACTCCACTCTACCATACATGTAATTTATCTATTGTTAAGAAGAAGAAAAAAGCAAGAACAGGAAGGACAATGGAAGGGGAATGGGATGAAACATTAGAATTACAGAAGCAAGATCTCTTGGAGAGCTTTTGCAGGCACCATGTTGTATGTATTGCATGCTCCCCTTCATCCACTGGGCATTTGTGCAGAACTTTAAGTATTGATACTTTAGAAAACAGCCTTGTGTAAACATTAACCTTATACACATGCAAAATGATGGGTTAAAACCCTCAAAACCTGTTGCCTCACTGCCTTCAAGGGTCTCCTTGTTCTCCTGGTGTTTCCTGCACATCTCCTGTCTTTACCTAGGGGAGCTACCATTCATGCAATCCCCTCTGCCCAGCAGCCATAAAGATGGAAGGAGGCACACAGTCACTTCCTGACCTATCTTGCTCCCATGTCAGCACCAGGCAGTGCAAGGATGCTGCTGAATCCCACCATGGAGTTGCAACCACAGCCATATGAGAGTCACATCTCCCCCATGGCGTCCTCTTGTTAGTCTTTGGCTGCTCTTGCCTGACTCGTCCCTCACCCTTCTCACTGGTTCTCTAGGCAATGTTATTGCATTAGCATTAACTGAGTGCTTTGGTGGCATTTCTGACACCTGCTGCATTTAGATAACCACTTAGGAAGCTACAGGGTAACTGCATAGGCAAAGAGAACTGCTACATACGCACATATATACACGCTCAAAAATATGGGATGTGGCATGTATGATGCACATATATATGCCAGCCTTTCCAAGGACCTGATATAACTGGATACAGGAACTGGATCATCCTTAAAGCAAACTGCATAGACATGAGACAGAGGGACACTCCTTGATAGAGAGAAAAACCTGCAACGGACACCTGCAAGCCAGCCAGCATGCAGTGCGATCGCTAGCTGGCACACCTCAAAGAAAGCCTCAGGTTACCAAGGAGCCACTTAAAGCTGAGAAACTTGGGAGTCTTCTCTTTTATTGCCCATGGTTTTTGAGACAGGGAGATGTAAGCACTCCAGCATCACTCGCAGCAAGGAGGAGCATACGATTAGCAGAAACAAAACTGCAATTAGGAGGAGGCAGTAATAGGCATCTGCATGAAACATGCCCTCAGCATGAAGTCCTATTACAGGGAACTGCTGTCTGCCTGGTTGCAAGGGGCCAAGCAGCCTTTTGGCTATAGGATTTTGGCACCGGATTTGTGAAACAATCATGATCACAAACGAAAGCCCCAATACGTCGGGACGCACGCACCACCACTGAGCTGGCCCCAGCAGAGCTAGACACCAGACGGTTGTGGAGGCGAAAAGCAACGTGAGCTCCCAAGGTTACTCTGGGAAAGGGGAGCAGGCACACAAGCTTACCTCGGGGAGAAGGGGAGACCTGTGCCAAGGGGAGAGGAGGAAAAAACAGACTGCAAAGTTTGTGCAAGTACAGGGGGAATGGATAGAGACAAGGTGCAGAAGACAAGGTGGGAGGCTGACAGGCGGTCCAAGGGCACAGGCAGGGAGATGACAAGGCCAATAAACAGATCGCACTTCATAAACAGCCAGGCTATCCATGCAGGGCACGATTTCAGCAGCAGCCACCAAGCTGAGACCATCACACTCCAAATGCATAACCCACGAGAGCGGCAATGAGGTGCCCAGAGACACGGCTCAGTTATCCACGTGTTGGTGCTTGTCGCCTTGGCCTAGCAGCAGCAGTGTCATTTCCCGAGATGGTGTCCTGCATAATTAACTCAAAAACTAAGCACCAGGAGTATGCAGAGACCCTGGGGTCATTTCAAAGCACATTTTGGTGTTCACAATCCCTGGGTGAAAATGAATTCTTCTCCTTCTTCATCATACTGCCTCCCCCTTTAAGTATATAAACTAGAGATATGAGTATCGGTATCAATTCCCACTTCTGGCAACCCCAATTTTTTCTGCTGCAAGTTGCCAAAAGTTCCATCAGTTTTCCACAGAAGTAATTATCTGGATTGAGGTGTATAATTCAATTTTTTCTCTTAAAAATACACAAATGTTTCAATTCACCCTTCTGCCATATGCACATATACAAGAGTTCTTCTGTTCACCTTTTAGAGCAAATACCCTCATCTCTTCCTCAGGTTTGGAGTACTTCACCTACAAATAAGCTTTTACTACCTGCATCTCCTGATTCTTTGACCATGAAGAGGGAGGAGAGAGAAATTGGGAACATGCCATTGCTTGAATCCAGTGATCTAAGCACACCTCGATGCACAACGGTCCATGTTTTACTGCCCAGGGACACACTCAAAGGGCCAATGCAAATCAGTTGGCTCCGGCTGTCTCCCTCTCTCAAGCTGGGTAGGGCATACAGCAGCACGTCACATTAGTATATAAAATCAGGCTCTGGGAACCCCCAAAGCATCGTTAAAACAAACCTCAACAAAACATACCAAAGTGAAATGGCAGCTTGTGGACTGCGACTCTCAAACAACAGTTGGGTGTCACTAACAAAGGTTGCTGCAAAAACTGCCTGTTGCAATCACTTGTGTCCTTCACATGCTCGTTTTCTTACACTACCCAGAGAAACAAGCCATGTACGCACTGACTGCAGCTAAACCACGCTTCTTCCATTCTTGACCTTCAGATGCTTTAAATAACACACACAAGCAGTTTTTTCTCCTTTCTTTCCCAACTAAATCCCATAAAAATCTGCTATTTCAGGTTAACAGAGCTGATTCACTATGTGAATCTTACTGGTGGATAAAAGTATCTAAATATTATGGATTTGTAATATATTTTGTTGAAAGAAAAAGCTCCCACTTGTTTGTGCCCATTTCTGCATGTGCATTTGCTCTTAATATTTATTGGAAAAGCTGCGAGTCAAAAGCCTCCTGATGGAAGACTCATTCTCTAGTTTATTGTCATTGTACAAACCATAGATTTCCTATATCTTTTCTATATCACGTACAACAAAAGCATAAAGATCCTGACGCTCACTTCATCTCCCACTGAGCTGGAGACACTCAGCCAAAGAGTTAATGTAATTCAGCAGCACACCTGAATCTCAACTCATTTACTCCTGTTGTGGATTTGTCCCAGTTTCTGTATCTAGAAAGCAGATGTCTTCCTTGCACAGCTCTGTGTTTTTCAATAAAAGTATCAGAGGAAAAAAAAGTGAGACTTTAAATATTCTTAAGGCATCATGTCTTATTTAAAAACTACTTGCAGATTGGCAGGCAGCTCGTAAAATATTTATGGGGCAGATTATAAAAGTGAAGTTGTAAAATGATCCCTATATAGGTTTATAAAATATAAAATGGACAGGTAGAAAGATGAAGAATCCAGCTGGGAAACCAATGCCCACAGCCTCGCATGGCAGAAGCCAATTCACGGATAAAAATCCTTCAAGAAACGAGGCAGGAAGATGCTTGCTCTCCTTGGACTGATGGAGATACTTTGTGTCTGACTCTGGCTTCAGGCTGCCCTTGCTGGGTGTGTGGCCCCTCGGCCACCCAAGGCATCCCCAAAAACCACAGAATGGCCAAGGAAAGGAGTTTCCATCTCCCTAGCTGGGGCCACCACTCTGGTCACAATCCAGGCAGGACACAGTCAGGGGACTGTGGAGCTGGACCTTGGACATCCAAGCTGTAGGCAGCGATGTGGGAGAGTCTTTATATACTTTTTTTTATAAGCATAGGCCAAAGCATTTCAGCACACAGCCAAGACATTACTGGAAATTTACATGGTGACAGCATTTAGACATCCCTGATGAGGAACGGGACCTCACCTTGCTAGGTGCACTCAGTATCATTGAATGGCTTGCGCCCTGAAACAGCATGCCATCTCCTGTCCCAGTCCTGCTGAGATCTATACATGTATTTAATCTCTTAAATATGAAATAAATGAACTCCATGCGCTTCTCTGAAACAGAGACAAAATGCCACTTGCTTTTCAGGGGTGAGACCTTCACTCAGAAGCACGTCTATTACAGTAAATCAACCCTGAGGAATGCATCCAACCCATCTCGAGCTGTCTTTTTACAGAAGGTTTGTGAGGACCGCAAGGCTGTTGTTTACAAGGGGTTAGTGCTCATTTCAGACTATTTATTCCAGGATGCTAAAGCAATAAGGCTGCATACGTGTTGTAGGGCAGGACTGTGTTCCACCCAGAGGAACAAACAAACAAACAAACATGGATCCGTCCATCTGGCCAAGATCCTGTCACCTCAGCTCATATGTGGAGACAAGACCTTATTCAGCAAATAGTTTTATCCTGGATAAACAACACCAATACTGAGAGCCAGAGGCAAAAGTCTACCTCTAGCGACGTTGGTCCATGTTCAGCATTCACTTTTGCTGCTTGGAATCCTAGAATATGTTCAGTATCACAAAACCAGGGAATACTCAAGGGACTGGTGTAAAACAAACAGCTTTTATACTGGAAGTTGTTTCCCATTTTTCTGTTCACTTCCCTCGCGCTTTTTGGAGGTTTGTAATGAGTTACCTCCATTGCACTGGACCAAACTTTCACCTGGAGTAACTTGCAGCAACACATGCAAGCTGAGAATCTGACCCATTCAACTCCTTTATCTACTCTCAAAGTCCTATAATTTGGAGAACGGGATCAAAAGAGTAGTAAGAGGTCTTATGACAAGCTAAGACCTTTGGCTCAGTTCAAAGATACACTAGATGACGGGCCCGAGAGGAACCAGGGCAGGTTCCCTCCCTAAGGGCTGCAGGCTCACCATCTTCTCAGCTGCTTTCCCAGCCACTGCTGTCCCCCTTTACAGGGTGTGACCCTGCCTTTGACCTATGATTAAATTGGACACCTTACAAAGGAAGTTTCACAATTCCAGAAGTGGTATTTTTAGCCTTTAGTCTTTCCCTGCCTTCGCACTGAATGACTCCCTGCTTTCCTAAACCACCGCCAGAACAATTAAAAATAATTTAAACAAGATACTGTTTCCCCTCTCACAGGAAGCTCCCTCTGAAGTGATCTCCATAAATCTCTCTAAAGAGGTTGTCGTGCCTTCCTGTAGCACAGCCGACGGTGTCTGTGCCTTGAAGTCACTTCTCCCATTTCCCCCTCCCAGCTTGCTGCCACATTAGTGTCTCTGCAGCTTAGGAGGAAATTTGCAGAGGGTCTTTTCCAGGTCAGGCAAGTTTTCCCTATGTGTCTCTCTTCTTTGTAGCCATACAGTCCATTCCTGGTCTCCTCTGAGAAGTATTTTCCACTGCTGCCACTCTCTGGTTGAGGGCCTTGCTGAGGACATTTGAAGCATGACTCCCAGTGGGGGACTGCTTGCGCACTGGTGGCACAGGCATGACAGACAACATAAGAACCAGGACGTTTTCTTTTAGCGAAATCATTGCCAAACCGGTGGCTCGCAGGAACAACTGCATGTACCAGAACATTTTGCAGCTGAACGCTTTGAGCTGGACAGCCTTGCTTGCTAACGCTGCTCTTAAGCACTTAGAAGTCATGAGAACCAATTTAAAAATGCTTCAAACAGGGGAATTAAAAAAAAAAAAAGCGTTCTGCTTTAGGGCCTTTGGAATTTGCAGTTGCAAACTCCTCCCTGGTTCAGGTCTCTGTCAGAGCCAAAACACAGCACCAGAGGACCCAAAAACAGTCCGTGTTGGCGATTGCTGTGTCCCACAGTCAGGGACTTCACCATGACCCAGCTACCACCATGGAAAGCCTCAGCATCCCCCAGAAAACACAGTAGAAACATTTCACACCTCTTGCCCAGCTATGTTGCAAAACCTTCCCAGTTTAACAACACACGTGGGATGTCTCAGCGATTCTATGGTGTCAAATAGCTATCTGGTGGGAATGGCGATTTCATGAGTTTCCTAGGAGGTTTAGGAAGATCTCTGCCTGCATAGATTACAGATGACTCAGGGACCTAAAACACATTCCCTTTGGGGAGCAACTCAACTCGCGTTCAGTCAAACCAACAGAAATTAAAATCACCCTTCCTTTGATTAGTTAGAAAAAAGGGGGGTTACAACGGAGCAGAAACTGGTGAGGCAGCCCATTTGGTGGCAGAACAGGGCAGCATGCAGCACGGACACGCAGCTCTCAACGCCTGCAAAGATATGTCCAATGCAGCTGGAGCATATCGTTGGCAAACAGCAACGTGTCATTGCCGTGTATGTCATACATTGACACGTATGTCGATGACATATGGTTTGTTTCACTGACATGCACGTTACATGCCACTAAATACCTTTCCACTCCTGCCTGCCCCCCGCCTCCTTTCTGGGGGCAAATTACCTCCCCCAGCCCCTTCTGGTGACATGAAGCAGAATTTGATGAAGTGTCCAGCATACGTGATATTTTATTATGACACATGACATTGCTGGTGCGGTGTCTGGATCAATCACGGCATAACATATCAAGTTTTTTTTCCTCTGGGACCCCTGCTCTTGCTGGAGACACACTCTGCTTCAGGTCATGCTATTTCCAGTTGTTGAGATAGACAAGCTGGGTGCAGAGATCGGATGAAAGTGTGATTTCTAGGCCCATACAAGAAAGGGAGGGAGAGGCAGACTGTGCACAGAAAACATGGAGGGAGGACATGAAATAGGAGCCAGCACGGGTGGGAACACTGACCATGTTAGGCTCGGATAGGCAACAGCACGCAGAGAAGAAGCCCACCCACAGCCATGATCGCAGCAACTGAAAAGCAAACAAAAAGGCCCACGATAAGGAATAATCCCACCGCCCTGGCAAGGTGCAAATACATTCGCAACATTTTTATATGCACTTCTTCCTTCTTATTGCAATTCTTGTTTGGACCTTAACACCCTGCGCCACAAGAATTTCATGGCATTTGCTACCATTGGGGAAAAACGCCTTGGGGAGAGCGTATAGATCCTGGTCCTGCAAAGCAAGTAACCATGTGCTTCCTGTACTTGAGTACCACTGTTAGGATTAATGGGGCCACCCATGTGCTTAAACTTAAGCACCTGCCTTGCAGCAGGCAAAGTGACTTTTTCCACAAGCATGTGTGCGGTACAGTTAAAATTTCCTTTAAAAAAAAAGCACCAGATGAATGCGAGCCCTGCTTTTGCAGACCCTTATGCATGTACTCAGCTCACACATCCCATTCTGGGTCTCCTTGTATCAGTGAGGCTTTGCATGTGCATTATGTATCTGCAGAAGCAGGACCTTATGAGTTGTGTAAGAGCATAAAATCAAAATACGGTGAGTTGAAAAGCACTGCGTGTGTCCACAGCTTGCTTTTGAAGGCTGCCGAGCCATTATTCTAGTCTAATCAGAGTGTCGGTTCGCCTGGCATCAGTCTATACAGATGCTGTCTGCACCTCAGTAATTGCCCTTTATCCTTGTCAGAGAACTTGCATGGACAATTTTTCTGTTACCAAATCTATTAAGGTAATTCATCCTGAAAAAGAACATAGTACAGAAGAAGCAACAGGAAGAACTTCAGTACGATATACAAGCAGGAGCCCAAGGGTGCAGACATACTCCGATTAAAGTCAGCTGAAGATCTCACTCATCATTTCTCCTCAAATCATCATAACATGTCATTCTTGAAAAAAAATTATGCCCATCAGATTTTTATAAAGTATAATTTACAATGCCTAAACACATTAAAGTAGACTATTTAGACAAAATTAACATTCTGCAATGGCACCGCCTTAAATTACTATGCAAAATAACTTCAGGCATGCAATGATTTACAGAATTATATACTGGATTATGGGTTTACTTAAATTAGAACTGGTGAAGAATGTGTCTCTAAGCTTCTCTTGCATCAGCAAAACAACTTGCTAACATTTTCTAAACAGTGATGCCAATATTTTTTTACTATAATTGACAATATTTTGTATTTTCATAATGCCCCAGCTTGTGCAGTCATACTAATATGGGAGCAGCTCAGCCTTCACTAAACCTCTCCACTGATCCAAGTTAACACCAGAGGTCCAAAAGCCAAGAGCACACAAAAGGAACCCAAGCATTATATATTTTGAGTCAATTTTGCCATTTTCTGTGTTTAACCTTGCAGGATTTGAGTACATCTCCAGAAGATCACTGTGGCTGTGATGACTTAGTTTACATTTTAGCTAGGAGGTCCTTTCCCCTCAGGCATTTCCTACAGTTGCTGCCACCAGACCTTCCCACACCACTCAGCATGCAAAGTCAAGGTTTTTGAAACAACAGTTCAATTAACCTGAAAAGCAACCACTTCCTTAAAATTAAAAGAGCTCACTGTTTTCTTAAACAAAGAAAACTCTTTGAGCACCTATCAGCAACTGGACTGCTCTGAGACAAAATCGGTTCCCTGCACTGAATACAGAGAGCTTCAGATCTCACTCGCTCCCTTTATGGGGAGGAAAAATGCTCAAGTACAAGGGAAATATTCCTCAATGCAGTCTCACTCCTGCACACCTGTCACATAACGCTGTGCACTTAGGGTCAAAATACACTGAGGTGTAACATCAGGGGAAACCTAAAGCTCTTAGAAACAAACTAAACTGGATCAGCAGAAAACAAAATTCACTTTTCAGTTCCAGAAGCACTTGGATAGGTAAATGAATGGACTACTTGGCCTGAATAGTTAGCACAAAGGAAGATCTATTACTGCTCGTGTTAAAGGGATGGCTTGATTTGGCAGATAAACTTCAGAATATAAAAATCCTAAGGCAAATAAAACTGAATGTTAAACTCCAGCAAACCCACCATGCCCTCATGGCCACCACATTTGGGTGCTGATGGCTTCTAGGAGGGGCAGAATTTCCCCATCTCCTCCAGGCAGGGCTTTCTCAGTCTAGAAACCGAGTTGCTGAAAAGCAAACGCTTTCCAGATGAGATCAAATGCTGTGGCAAGATAAGAGATCAACGCTCAATGAAATACACTTGGACCTCTCTGGGGTTTTAAGATCTTTAGCCAGCAAGCTGACCTATATCAGGGAGCAGTCAGGGTTGAATGGAGCACTGTATACATCAAAATTATCTGTGAAGTCTCCTCCGGCCTCACTGAATCAATGAGGAGAGCTTGCGGGGGCTGCCCCTGGCTCCAGCGGGCAGTCAGGAGCCCCTCCAATCTGCTGCAGGTTAACAGATGACACATCCACATAACAGTGAAGGTTACTGAGAAAACAGCTGCAGCATTAAATCCCCTTTGCTGGAAGAGTACGAGGCGCTGAAGCAGCAGCATCTCTGAGAGCCAAGGTGGTTTGAAACAAGGTGTGACTTCTGCTTCGAGCCCTGGCTTTAAGGGAAGGTCTGCAGATGGACAGGGACAAGGTAGAGGAGCCTGGAGTTGCAGCGGCACCTCTTGGACCTCTGTGGCCTGCTGGCACTGCCCTGCTTCTTAGCTAGACCAATTCTACCTCTTTTGGTTATCTCAGGCACATAAAGCCAACATTCCTCTAGTTCTAGCAAAGGTGACCCCCGCAATGCCTGTGTGATTTGCAAACCCAACTGTCCAGAGAACAAACTTTAATAAACCTGTGCTAGGAGGACTTAACAAAACCTTTGGCATTGTTTCAAACCCTGGGCTACATGCTTTGATAATGAAATGTATATATATGATGGGCCCCAACAACTGTGCCTGCAATCAATGTAATTAATTTACCACAAGTCTGCAGATGACCCAGAGAGCATTTGGAATTAAACTACATTTCTGGTGGCTAGATAGAACTTGGAGAGGCTCTGCTGTATATAGCTGCGGCTTTTAAGAGTTATAAGTTGAAGACTTGGAGTCATGATAAATGAAAGCCTCGTTTGTTGCTTTTAATAAGCTGCTCTAATGGGATGTCCTTCAGAGGCTTGCAATTAGAGACTGAAATACTTTTGAGTGCCTGGGAAGATTTTTCTAATCCTTCATACAGCCTTGAGCGATGGCAATGCTTGTTTCCTGCATCTTCAGGTCAGGAGGCCAGCACTACACCTAGCACCTCGTGAGTCAACATGCCTGCTTCAAACATCAGAGAAGCAGCATTACACACTGTGAGCTACTAGGAATATATTCTTACTTTGCCCATAACTATATGAATGTTAAGGGGTCACCTCCTCTTCCTGCTAAGCTATATCTAGTTCACACGTTAAAGCATGTCTCTGCACTGTTCGAGAATAACTGAGAATGCAGAAGCCCAAGCAGATGATATCTATGCAATCACTATGGGGGAGGAGAGCAATGCTTCCAGGGAAAGGAACTGCACTTGGAAAGACCTCTGGCATTATACTTTGCTATGTCTAAACTGTAAGAAAGTATGGATAACCTTTTTTCTAGGTAAGAGGCCAAGTGCCACAACATGGCGTGCCCCCAGGAGAGGTCACGCTTCCTATTTCTAGCATCCAAAGCAAGGTGAAACATCCACATATTAAGAAATGCAGAGGGACAGCCCGATTTTCTTCTTCATCTTCTACCCACTCCACAGCCAAGAGAAGACACTGTAAAGCCCCACTTTAAACAGTACGTACACCTGGGGCTTTCAGCAGTGCTCAGTAGGAGCCTGGAGCTGCTACTGCTGAATTCAGGCTCCATTTTCAGCTTGAGGAGTAGCTGAGTTCCCTTCTCAAAGTGGAAACAGGACTTGCACAATGCCATCAAACACATCATCTGAATGAAGGCCAGGAGCTTTCATTACTGACTGCTGCACTCCCCCATATTTCCCCTGCTCAGACGAAGCTTATGCCAGCCACTTGTCTGTTCATGACGGTCCTCCTGCCCTGTTCCCTTGGCTGCTGCCAGAATAACTCAGAAATGCTGCTTTCAAGGGCAATGCCTCATGGGCTTGGAGCTTAATTACAGATTTGGTCAACTCTCACCTCCTGTCTGGGCCAAAGTCATCTGAAGGCAGATTAGCCTAGGTCCCTAAACCCTACTCAAAACTGCAGCAGCTTGTGGAGCCCAGTGTGTTTGCACAGAAGTAATAAGCCAAAAAGTGTTTANCCAGATTTGCCAATCTGATCTAGGCAGGATGCTAGAGATGGGGACTACAGGCAGCAGATTTCCACAGTGGCCCTGGGAAGGCATCATCCCATGCAGAAGGGTGCACTGGAGCACTTTTTTTTTCAGAGAGGGATCTTGTATACCAATGCCGCTAATTCTCTTCTCTGCCAAAGAGCAAACCGCCAAAGAGCAAAGAGGATGTTAACATGATGGAGGTAGTAAAAACCTTGACCCAAACAGAAGCAGGAAAAGACCCTGCCTGCTCTTGGTGGATGGGAATTTTGACTTGGCAGAGCAATAGCTTCTCCAACAAAATCCTTCCTCTTGTCAGGTGAATCGTGGGGAATATTTGGCAGTAGGCAGCATCACAAAGTGGTTATAAATCATGGGAGACAATGTCCTGTAGGAAGAAGGAAGAGCAGGCAAGAATGTAGAGATAAAAATCCCTTAAAAAGTCACAACTAACAAAAATTGTGACTCATGCTGGAAAAATTCTCTCTATGAAAAATGTTATCTACAAATTGTCTCCCATTTCCTACGGAAATATTGAAAAGGCAAACTATTTTAAGCCCTGACACAGCTTGGAAAATAGGATGGGGGGAAGGTTGTGGCAAAATTAATCCATTTTGACCTTCCACATCACAGAAGGTTACAAACGCTGGCTCAGGACGTAAGATACACACCACAATCCTTTCACCCTCTCTACTCCCTGAAAGTCACTTTTTAACAAGATGCACATATTTGTGTCCAGAAAGTAGCCCTCTGCCACCGCAGGGGCTGATATTTAAAAGTCTAAATCAGCTAAGGTCAAGGATGGATACTCTGGTGCAGAAGCCTCTAATTGCCAATACCGAGGTGGCAAGATTCATCTTTGCTTTGTCTTTCGAAGGCTAGTTCCTTGCCAGAAAGAAACTTTCTATATATGCATGACACAGGGCAAGGGACAGTTTTTTGTTGCTTCAAATCTATTTTTTTTCTTAAGTTCTATAAAAAGCTCCCTCCGGTTCTTTGGAAGATTGCTTGAGATGGAAAGGTCATCCATAATGGGTACCTGGCTATAAATGCAGATGCACAGTACACTTCTTAGTTATTTTGAGCGGCTTTTGCAAACATGCTCAGTGGTCATCTAATAGCATCCCCATTTTACTCTGTAAAAGCCCATGCCTTTTTTTAGTGTACAAAGCTCAAGTGCTTGAGGGACTGGAGGGACCAGCAGTCTCTTAACACTCACCCCAAGATCCTGCCAGTTTTGCAAACAGGCCTTGGTTTGAAGGACAAAAGAGGGGGAACTGCTCTGGACCAGTGGATCTCCTTCTCAGGCTGATGCAAACCTGGCTTCCTACCTTGGTTTGTAGGAAGAAAGGGGCTGATGCCACAACGACGACTGTGGCACCTTATTGCTCCTTGCAAGATGGAGCGCAAAGATCTTTGTGACTGGCATTGTCCGACGCAGACTCTAAAACAAGTCTGTAATGATTTTACGTTAATATATACTTCAGTTAGGAACAACAATGCCAAGTGGCATCTAATTCAAGCATTGCTAGGAAAGCAAAATGTATAGCCTTGTTCTATCTGTAAAATGCATTGTGCTTTCGAGAAGAACACATAATCCTAACAAAACAAAGATGACAACAACTCCGTGTTCTTTAATTCAATGGTTGTAGCTGGTTTAATAATAGATTTTCAATCCACTTCTCTTTTATTGCTGAGACAACTACAGTCTGATTTAGTGAATCTCTTTGATTTGTAATCCTGATCGTTATATTATTAATATGCCCTTGATGCAAAGAGTGGGATAACTTAAAAAAGTGATCAGCTATTTTGCTTGATGGCATTTATGTCCTTGGTCAGAGGACGCATATTTACAGGAAGAACTTTCCCAAGCATCTGCAAGTAAATCAGCTCTGAAACACAGCTTAATTGTTTAGGGCAAAGTGCATTTAGTTTCAAATTCCCAGGAACCTCCAGCTTCAGACACAAAGGCATTTCCACAGATGGACACTGGCATGTGGAAACGCCACCACAACTACCGTTCAGCTGACCTTTGGTTTAGGGCCAGCTGCCAATGGGAAATGCCAAGCTGTTATTTACATTCATTCAAAAGAAGCGAGAAAACTGCAGAGATACTTGAAAGCAAAAAAGGGGAAGAGGTGTGGAAACTTCTGCCTCTGAGGACCTAGCAAAAAATAAAAAGGCTGCAGAGCCCAGCAAACTTCTGAGTCCTACAGCTGGGAAATTACTTCCCAAGCTGCCGAGAGCAAGAGGACATCTACTTCTCACTGCAGGGCTGCTCTCAAGCTCTTGCTCACTGCAGCTGGCATTTGGGAGGATAGGCACAGAGATGCCATACAGCATCCTACTGAGGAATATCCTAATTCTGGGGTGCCTAGGGTCTCCCAGGGAGCCTGGGTGTAGCACAGAGCCAGCAACGAGGAGCCTGTTTGCAGGAGCTGGCCAGGCTACATCCTTGCTGCTGCAGAACAAGAGGGTTTTTCTCCTTAGCTTTGCTGCTGGGCCATACCTGCTCTTCTACATTAACAGAAAAGACAGAGCCTGGGCTTTGCACAGCTTGCTCGGCATGGAAAGCAGTGGTGATTCCAGCTGGAGCAACTCCTGGAGTTCAAAATGTCTGTTTTTTTCTAAAAGCACGCATGGGAAAGAATTAGGAAAGCAAATTTAACCCCCTGGAGCCAGGCATTAGAACAAAACACCCACTCCAAAGACACAGGAAAGTGTCTTCCAGAAACAGGTTAACAGCTTCAGAAAGGGATTATCCCATGACTTGGAATGCGTTTATTGTCCCTGCAGTGTCGCAGCAGGAGAGTCACTCCACAAATTGTCTCAAAATCATATCCAAGGCAAAGCAGCGTGACTGACATATTTCAGCAGCATTCTGTTTCTTCAAACAGAAGCAGTTTTTTGTTTGCTTTGTTTAATTTCAAATTGGCTGTCAGCTTTCTGGGCTTCTGGGGTTTGTGTTTCTGTTCTCACAGGTCACTCAACGCACTAGATGGGCTTTAAAATTCACAGGAACTCAAAGTGGCCGAGAAACTCTGTGGTTTTGAAGCCAGTTCTCTAACGATGAACAAAACCTTGGTGCCAGAGGCTTCTCTACCATCTCCAGCTGAGGGACTGGGTTAGTCCTAGTTTAGGGGAATTGTTGAAAAGATAAAATTGGACCAAGAGCTCAGCTCCCTGTGCCTGCACCTTCCCATACGTCCAGCATGGCACAATGGAGAAGCTCCAGGGAACTTGCAGCTGCCCTGGGGTCCATGGAGAGAGGTGTGAGTACAAGGTAGGAGGATTAAGGCAGCAGCAGAAGTGGTGATAAAACTCTAGCCAAATGAAGCAAGGGCTTTTATAAACATGCCAAGAGAGAAAGAGCCAAGAGCAAGCATATCCTGGAAAGCCATTAGGGCAAAGGACAGAAAGACATAACTAATGAGAATTGTTGACAAACGGCTCAGGCTTTCCAACTGCTTGCTTGGACCAGAGAGGTTAGCACCAAAAAGGAGACCTGCAAGGGCGTGTCCTCCCCAAAAGGGTCCCGAGCGCTTGCCAGCACTGTGGGAAGAGAAAGAGCTGCTGGTTGCCACACAGTTGCGATTCCTTACGGCCACAGAGGGATATACATCCCTCCACCTGAAATTCACTCTGCCAGACTCCTCCTTGCAGAAGTGCCAGGCTACATCTATAGCTTCCCTATGGCCACGCGTGCATTGTCCTGCTTGCATCACTACAAGCATGCATCCAGGCTGGGGGAGGCCAAGGTCCACATCCACCCCCTCCGTTCGAGGAGGGATTTGACTTAAACCTTCCAATCTTTAAGGAGAGACTTGAACTCCTGCCTACGGTGCTCAGAGCCAAGCCTTTTTGGCTACAGCTTTCCTGTAGTCCCTGGTGTGAATGGCCTGTAGCCATTCACACCCCCTCT
>VZTV01013541.1:6793-35265 GCA_013400875.1 Anhinga rufa | reverse complement strand
AGAAATGCAGGGATAAGCTCCTTGCTGCTCCCAAGCATCAACCCATGCCTGAAATCACTTATATCTCTTTGATACCATGGCTGGTTCTGTGTCAGTTCCAACCCTAGATCCAGCAGATTTTAGATTATGCTGCACAAAAATACAGGGACATAGTCAGAACTGGGTCAAAACAAAGACCATCCCATCTCAGACAGTCTCTCTTGGCAGGTAATTTAGGAAATTATATGGTAATATTGAAAGTATGTAGAACTGAAGTAAGGAGAATCTGGCAATCAGTGACTGAGGAACCTGCTGAACTGGAGGTTGAATCCTATCTGTTGTATTTAATACCCACCCTTGAATTTGTCTGCTGTTGATTTTTCTAATCCCATTCCTAGTCTTGGTTTTTGAGGATGACTAATTCCCCAGTCTACCTGTGTCTTATGTTCCTTTTACTTGTTTTAAGCTTGCTGCCAGAAAACTTCATTATGTGCTCCCTGTGCTTGAACTATGAGAAATAGTAAGCAACAGTCTCCTGTTCAGCTTCCCCCTGCCTTCTCTTCCACTTTTCCAGACTGAAGGGTCTTGGTCTACTTGGATTAAGCCTATATAGAAACTTAAAGCTGTTCTAGACTTCTGATCATCCCTGTTACCAAATCCTCTATTTTTGTACTTCCACTACATGTTTTAGACCTGCATGTAATGTTCAAAATGTGGGAGCGATGGAGTTTATACAGTGATATAATAATATTTTCCAATTTGTCTTCTATTCCTTTCTTAACATTCCCTAGTTACTGATCCTTTAGCATCCTACATGACTTTATAAGCACAACTGAACATGGTGCTGTCATTTTCAAAGAACAATGACTCTAAATTCTCCTTCACCTGGATGTTGTGATCTGGAGCCCGTTACTAGGTATTTGTAGCTATATTTGGTTTTCTGAGGTGATTGGCACTGAATTTCACTTAACATTTTATTACCCAGTCACCCAGCTTTAGATTAGAGCATCCTGAATAGTTTAGTATTATCAGCAAATTTCCTCACCTTTGTATTTAACCTCTTTTTCAAATCCTTTTTGGGATTTATTTGACAATATAGTCACCTATGCTCAATTCTGGGGATCCTGCTTATAATTTGCTTTCATTATGAAACTCTCCACTTATAACTGGGGTAACAATCACAGAAAATACAGGAAGACAATGAATCAGATCCTTTCTATGCTGTTTGAATGATTTCTGCTTCAGTTACTCCCTTTCTACTTAAAAGAAGGAATCTGGCTTTCTACAGTTGTTAGCTTAGTGTTTTTAGAGCATACTAAATTCACATATATAGAGACAAAAATAGTTTTGAAGATATTTTTTATGTTTATTATCTGGAATAAACATACTGAAGGAAGGAGCAGGTAAAAAGATGCCTGCAGCATTTTTATAATGAATGACATTGCAGCAGTGCCACTACAGTATATCACACTTGTTTATGGATTTGCAGCTATCTTTTCATGTTAGACAGAGGAGAATCAGCTAAGTATGGGGAATGTTATTCACTTCCTCAGTCAGATGCAAATGAAATGCATGCAACTCACTCCAAATAGCCTTTTTTAAAAAGTCCTTTTGATGTTCTTTTGTTATGACTGAAAGAGTATATTATTATTACTACAAGGTACTTACAACAACACTGATATTTAAGGTACTATCTGTTTTTTTAATGGATTTTTAAAATATTTTAAGTGAGAAACCTCAGGCAAAAAGGTTAACTTGCTAAGATCATTCACAATACTTCAAAGACAGAAACAGCAATCTTTAAAATTAATTTCTTAACCAAATTGAAGAAGGTAGTCTGGAATAGCCTGGCTGCAATAACTGAGTTTTATTTTATGCAAGTAAAGGTAAGAAAATAGGACTGAATTAGGTATTTCAAAACAATGTACATCTTTTTGAATGTAGTCATTCTATTCATGGAAACTAAAGGTAGAGACTTCCATAATGAAAATAATTTGAATTTTCAAATTCCAGTGAAAGGTAATATAAGTCAACAGCATTTTATGAGAGAATGGAGAAACTAAAAGTAATGTCAGCTTGAGAATATCAAGTATTATATTTTTAGAAATAAACTTTTCTAAAGAAGTTGAATGCAGACTATGCAAATTGGTTTTGCCTGTGCACTTGAAACTTGCTTTGCATGGATCTGACCAATAGAAAGTATTTTGCTACTTCTCTTTAGAACTTTATCACTATTCCTTTAAGACAGAGCTATTAAAGGAGGTGCCCTTTAGTGTGTCTTAATCTTTAAAGGTGCTGAAATCTTTCTCTGTGAATCTGATGCTGTATGCCACATTAGTCCTTATACCCAGTCAGTGCAAAACAACCGCTCATATTCTGTGCCTATTAGGATTTTTCACCTGTGTCTATACATAGCATTTTCTGAAAAGGTATGGAGATGAGTTGTCCAACTGGTCTAGAGAAGGCTAGAGAGTTTTTCTTGTTCTAGAAGTGCAGCTAAGTAAAGCCAGGTAATAAGATCAGCTATTCTTTACTGTAACAGGTGTTGAACACTACAAATTGCTGTACAGGGGAACTGCCAAGTGTGTAGGATGCTTTTTTTTTTGACACCCACTTCAAATACCACTATTTCTTTTACAGTGTAGGATATATCCCAATGCCATAGTTAATTAGGAAAGTATAAAAAAGGCCCGCAAGAATAGAGGTAAACAAACTTAATGCTGGCCTTCTGTTCATGTTCCTTGCAGCTGAGGAGCTATTCTTTACCAGCAAAATTTCAAAAAGTATCTGCATTATTTGGGACCTGAACTCCTTTTATAAATAAATGAATAAACAGAGGTATGAAAGAGGCTGACTCTCACTAAAGTCAGACTTCTAGACCTACTGTCCTCTTGAAATGGAGACATTTGTATTATATAATTTGGGTACTTATGAAAATTCCACTTAGGATCTTTTAGAGAACACCTCTTTCTCTTCAGCTTACAGTAATCTCCATGTAGAATAAGACTTGAGAAGCTGTCCAGTAGGAATGTCACAAAAAATTAATTAGTATACTTGCTGTGTGTTTGATAAGCTAGACAGAAGCTGTAGCTTAATATTCTCTGTATCAAACAGGAGTTCGTGATTAGGAAAGCATTTGTAACCCATTGTGTGTGGTTATAAAATAATTTATTTTGGCATTAAAACTAGAGACTACCATGTTAGTCTACTTGACAGTGCCCTGCTACCTCTTTATTTCTTGAAGTCTTTGCTTAAAACATCTAGAATATTAATTAATGGGAGTGTTGGTGAAGTAATTTGAGCTGCAGATCTTTGGTAATATGCTATTTCACTTGACAGCTCTAAGTTACTATGGCAACTAACAGTTGCACATGTTTTAGGGAAATGTTTGTTCAATGTGGCAAGTGCTGTTCTGATGTGGCCTAGAAAGCACTGATCATGGCACCAGTGCAGTGGAAAGACAGTAGCTGTAGAGCGGGGTTTATTAGCTCTGCCGCAATCATCAGCTTTAGAAAGCAGACCTTCATTTCACCTTTAAACTACATTTTATAGCAGAAGAATACACAAAGGAATATACATTTTATAAAAGGAACCTTTGAAACTGTACACATCAAATAAGCTGTGGAAATCAGTAGTTTGGGAGAAATCTGGGGAGAATAAGGATGTTTCAACAGCAGTTGGGCTGGTGGCTTCGATAGCAGAAAAAAGTCAGTGGTTGCCAGAGGCTGGACACCTTCAGATCCGTAAAGAAAAGGGAAAACTTACAAGATCAGTTTCTTACATCCCACCATGGCAAATGCCAATGCCTCTGCTTGTGCTGAAGCAAGTGACCCAATAGGGGGACTTGAAATGACATGCATGCACTGTGCCCATAGCACTGAGGCTGCAGATAGTATGTTTTGTTCAGAGAAGGAGCACTGAAGAGTGAGTTTTTTAGAATCGTTTAAGATGAAACAATATTGTTGTTTTGTTGTTTTTGGGAGAAACAGGCACATATTTAGTAGCTCTGCCATTTGATATGACTAACAAGATCTTGTCATTTGGATTAGAATTATTAAAAAATGTTTAAAAATGTTTTAAAAATTAATTTCAAATAAAATTTCAAATACTTATTAGTAATTATTAATTTCAAATAAAAATTGGGCAAGGGCAAAACTTTACGTGTTGTTCCTGAAAAGCTGCCTTTCTCAACCTTAGCTGCTAGAGGAAGCAAAACAAGGCCTAAAGAAACAACTAATAAAATTGGTCATAAATACTGTCTTGAAGTGTTCCAGTTCCAAGCTTTGATGCTAAATAAAGAATATGAGTGAGCTGCATAAACCAAATTTAAGCTTGTTTAATTTGCAATGAAATGAAGGTGGGAAGGACAGTGAGTACACTGGAGGATAGGTTTAGAAATCAAAATGTTTTTGGCAAATAAAATAATAATTATGGCATTCAGAAGGAACAACGGCAAGGTAGATTGTTATAACTAATAAAAAATGAGGAAAGGTAGTGGGGCAGCAGTACTTCAAAAAGGAAATTGGAGACCACTGGAGTACAAGATAAACTTCAGAAGAAAAAAAGAAAAAAGTAATGTTGTTTGAGAAAGGGAAACAGCATTCCAGGATGTGTATAAGTGAGAATAGTAATGGGTGATAAATACGGCCAGGTGAGCAGCTCACCACTGAGGCAGTCTGCCCCTGCACACACAGACATTATGGATATAGACAGGGGTGCGCAGCACAAAGTTGTTGTCTATGGAGCGTGGAGCCCTGGGAACGCGGAGAGGGCACACACCAGAGACCTAGGGACAACTAGAAGCATCTCCTTTAAGTTAATGAATCTATAAAGTGTTCACAGTTCTTTGCTCAGTCACTTCGCAGTTTTCCAGTTCTTCATTTACATGTAGTATTGCCTTCACTTGCCTCAGTGCTTCTTTATCTGGACTCAGCTGGTGTTTTCCTTTCTGTATCCACCCATGGCCACTTTCCACAATCTTCTTTATCTCTTTCAGTTCTGCTTAGGTGGCGAATACTATTCTCAGTAATGGGAGGGGGTTCAGCCACTGGCTACTCCTGCTTGCTGTTGCCCATGGCAACAACAGAATATTTGGGGTATAATAGAGCATTAATCTGTCTGCTCAATGCAGCTTTTGTAAAGCTCAGCTGGAGCCTGTTCCAGGTTTAGTTAATGCCCTTAAGAAAGATGTAAGTAATTGGAGACAGTCTGGAGAAGACTGAAAATGATCAAATATGACCAGTAAGGAAAGATCAGAGGGTCTTGGGTTCTTTGGCCTAAGGAAGACTGATGGGGAACATGATAATAATCTGCAGCTGAGTAAAAGGCTGCCATAAACTCAAACACTTTGCTACCTGTGCAAAATGGGGAGGATAAAAATTAATAAGCTTAAATCAGAGCAAGAGAGATTTTAGCTAGATATTGGGGAAGATGTTCTAACGGGAAGTGAAGTACTGGGAGAGGGACTGCCAAAAGAGATGAGAGTAGTCTAGGACAGGCATTTGTTGCAGGAATTACAAAGGATAAGATAATATCTCAAGGCCCCTCCTAATTGTGCTTTCTTTGATTCTGTAACTCTGCTGGTTTTGTTTCTCTCCTTATTTTACTTTCTTTTAAAATAGTAACCTGTATTCTAATATCTTAAAGCTTTGGATTATTTTTTTAACAGCGCATGTGTATTTATGAGGATCCACAGGAAAGTTATTTTCTGTGGTCACTGTGTGGTGACACCTTTAAATAAGGGAGACACCTGTTCTCAGTAAGCCTTTCTTGCTGGAAAGTAGGATGGGTGATACTGTAATGTATAACCGGTAAAAAACATAAAATATGTTTGTGGCCTGCAGTTAAAGCTTCATTTTAAGCAGAGAGAAGGATGTTGGCCTGCAGCCCTCTGGGTGAAACAGAGGCAGAAACGACACCTGCTGTTCAGAAATTTTTACAGAATTTCTTTGTTGGATGGAGACCAGCATCCTGAGTAGGGAAGATGGGTGCTAAGTCAGAGAAGAGAACAAGACAAAGAGTGGTGGTTTAGGAACACAACTGGGATGAACATAGTAGAAGAAATAGAGAAGAGGATGTTAAGCCTGAGGAAGAGAGAGCAGACAAATTTGTGTTTCCACATCCACAGCCCTGCCAGGTGCTCTACAGTTCCTCCTCAGATGCATGTGAGCTTTGACTGACATCGATGAGTTGTCATGTGCCTCTTGGCAGAATACTAGCTGGGATCCCAGAACAGCAGCCATCTTGGTGTGGTGATGTTCCTGGGCTGCTAAGTCCATTGATACATTGCATTGATACAGCTGCATTGATACAGCTAGACCTGGAACTAGTTCATACAGTGCTTGTGTGTGGATCTCTGTACTGGGTTGGACTGCACATGCCCTGAGTTTCACTATTCTTTTACAGCCAAGAAATGTACGTGAAACTCAAAGGCAAAGCATTTTCTTCATTCCCTGGCCATATACTTCATCACCTTCTGCAGAAAGCAAAGCATCCTAATGTTGAATCAGTTACTCAGTTAGCTCCAGTGGCAGATGTTTGTGCAATGGACTAAGAGCTTCAGAAGTGCTACTGAGCTCTGTGGATTATCAGCAGGATACCACTCACCTGGCAAGTGCTTTGTGAGTTTATTAATATTCGTGAAGTGGTTGGATACTGTTGCAAGGAGCCTCATAGCTCATAATAATTCCCTTGAAGGAAGGGCTTTACAGTTTGCAGAAAACCTCCCTAAGGTCTATAACCTAAACTTTTGACAGTGAGTAGAAAAAACAGCAATTTATTGAATGTTGCCCTTTCTATATGTTGATTCGGGCATGGGCTCTGCAGAGACAAAGCAGATGTAACTAAAGGCTGTCTCAGACTGTGTATACAAGGTAACCTTAATTCTGGCATCCTCTGACATTCAAGAAGTTGCAGCCTGAATAATATGGAGACAGGGCTAACTCAAGCAGCCATCAAGGACAACAGGCTGCTGGGAGAAACAAAATTACCTTACCTTTTCAGCCTATGTCACACACCAGGAAAGCCAAACAATCTATGTGTTGCTGCTGCTGAGGAAGCAGCAGTGTGTGGCAATTACCTACCCCAGGTCAAAGCTGGCTGCTCCAGCTGGAGCAGCACCCATCAGCCCACTTCCTTGCCAGCAGGAGAGCAGCAAGCCTGGCTGCCTGCTGTCCTGCCTGGCAGCTCCCTCCTGATTCCCATGGCAGGCACATCAAAGATCTCACCAGTCTCTTGCCCCAGATCTTCTGTTTTGCCCATGCTGTGGGCAAATGGAGGAACTCTGTGTTTTAGCTTTGATGTCCAGCTCCTCCTAATCTTTTCTGGTACTGACAAATAGCCAAAGCCCAGTCATGTGGAAGTATCAGAGCACAGTCATATTTGAAACGTGGAGGTTGAGGAGAACAAACTCCTTCACCTTCACTGCACCCAAGCTGCAAGAGCATCAGTACAACTGCCTGCAACTGCTACCATGGCTCAGGGGTTATCTGTGCAGCTGCTTGTGCTGCTTCCCCCCCACCCCTGCCAAGTAATCAGAGGATTTGCATGTTCAGGCTTGTTTGCCCCCTGGTGAAAGTCTTATAGAAAAGCCAGGGTATGTGGGAATGTGGAGAAAGAGTACTTAAGAAAGAAAGGAGAAATGGTAGAGTAAGGGAAACTTTCAGAGCAAAGAGATGAGGCTGAAAAAAGAGGTTAAGCTAGGAAAGGGGCAAGGGAACAGAGAGAGAAAAACACAGCTACTAAGATATGAATAAAAATTAACCTCATAAATAGACATATTCAGCAGCCTCCTCTGAATCAATTAACTCATTAACTCAGCCAGAAGAACAACTTTGGGCTTCTTTATGCCATACAGCTTGAATGATAACATCTCTGCAACTTGGATGCAGTGCACAGTGGGCCTCAGAACCTGCTCTTTGGATTACACCTGACGCACCTAGTTGTAAACAGAGCAAGAAGATGTAGTGAGGACTGTGAGGGTTGTGAGGGTTTTAAGGTCTAATTTTACATCATGCAAAAGGCATGAAAGCTATTTCTGTTCCCTCAGTCTTGGAGTGCCTTTATGGTATGACCTAATAATAATAATAACAAAAAATCTGGATTAAAAGGCTATAAACTTATTTTACTCAGTTCATTTTTCAGCCTGTAGTAAGATTCCTCATGAATGGGTGGAAATAAGTTAGGCAGATCCTACCAGACTTATTCCAGGTAGCTAACCTACTCTTGCACTTGAAATCCGCTTGTAAGGAAACAACAAGAATTTCTGATTTAGATCAAAGAAAGAAGTAGGACTAGGTTTCTGTGTATTCTGTGCTACTTCTTGTATAAAATAGCTGAATGGCTTTTCTTTTACAGACACTGTTTGCTGTGTGAGTTCTACTCCTGCTAATCCATTTGAAGTGAAAATACATCACAACCTACTGCTTGTGTTCATTTTATTGAAGTAAATGCAGCAGTCCCATATAGTTTCATATGCCCATGTATCTAATGAGTGAAGGTGGTATAAACAGTGTATTACAAAGACCACTCTGTTATGCTGTACTGTATTGAATGTTTTGTCTTTACTTTTTCAACACATCATATCAAAAGGTGTCTGAAGGTTTCCATCAGTCAAGGTAGTTCAAAGAGGAATCCACATAACAAAAATATGCCTCTAGCATTTGTAAAATTATTAGCATAATGAATTTCCTGTTATGCTTTGCTCAAAGAATTCACAGCACATGAAATACCAGAATGATTTACATATTTTGGCCACTATGTGTCATAATGTAGCAAACTTCTTGCAGTCTTTCAAATAGGTCATAAAATATAAATTGTAAATGTTGATTTTTGTGGCAGAGGTTACAAGTACCACAGTGAAGTCAGATTTATATGGGAAACAGAGAACTCATGGTCATTACAAACATTTGCTAGCTACCTTTGAAGACCTTCATGTGGCAGAGGACTTTAAACCTTTGAAAAATCAGAAGACCAGTTTGACCAGTACTGACCAGTTCCTTACTTACCCTGGTCCCTGTTTGATTTTTCTATGAACTCCAGAGGGTGATACATTCCTACCAACCTAGAACTCCATCCTTTCTCTTCAGCTCCTAACAATCTGCCTTTTACTTCACCATCAGCCAAGACTGCATTGAATAAACCAAAAATTGGCCTTAATGACCACTGCCATGTCTTCATTCTCCTTCAGAAACAAATGCTTATGCCCTTATATGTGCCCTGTCATGTTTGGGCTTCTTGGTATATTGGCATTATTTTATTCATGTTCTCCAATTACTCCACTGGGCACGGCTCTAAGTATATGACATCCCTTTCTGTATGACATTGTCTTTGTTGGCCTGCCATCTTTTATCTACTGACTCTCCAGATGTCTGATCATTCCCTGTGAGCGCAAATTTTTATTATCATGATGATTTCAGATTTGTTTTGGAGTAGCACAGACATGACAATTTGCACAAACCAAAACAAAAGTCTCTCTCCTCAAGAGTTTGCAGTTCAAAGAATTCATTACTTGCTCCCTGAGAAACAGAGAAAAACATACTTCACACTCATTCTTCTATTTTATCAATATTTTTTCCTGTAAAAGGCAATCCTCATATTTGTTAACTGACAAAAATATATTATCTAATGAAGATCCACAGTGGTCCTGGATACTGGATAACAGACTAGTTTCTGTTTTGCTTACAGTTGGTTCCAATATATTATTGGTTCCTTTACAATATAAGGGCTGCAGAGTTTCTATAATTGATTGCATACCAAATCTGCTAACTGATCTTCCTCAAGCACTGTAAGAATGGCCAGAAAGACCCTGTCCCTTTTCCATGCTGTCTTGGCACAGGCTGAATTGAGGATACTCTTGGGAAATGGGAATGAGGAGAGGTGTCCCACCTGTTTTTGCCAGGATGCTGCCAGGTCTATTTAAGAAATACAGAAAGATAGCATAAAACTGCCTCTGAAAACCTACCTTCGACCACCTCTTGCATGCATATGCTCTTAAACTTTTAAGCTAGTAGTAGGTGTGTATATTTTTTTTGTTGTTGGAGCCTAAAGAAGAGAAACAGAAGGAAGATGTGACAAGAGAGAGAAAACTGAAACTTTCAGGCATTCTTCTGCATTGTGCTGTAATTAAGACCTTATTCTTTCTACTTTTAAACTGTGGCACCTGTATTTTTAAATAAACTTTCCTTTCTGTATGAATTGATAAAGTAGTTTCAGATACATGAAGAAGACTGAGTTCAGGATGTCTGGCTGGGTTTGTTTTCATCTTGAGGCTAGGCTATCAGTTCTTGGCCATGTCAAGAGGCATAGGTGTAGGGATAAGATGTGTATACATGCTTCATGCATGTATGTAGATAGTGGTTTGCTTTCATCTCTATAGACTTCTACATTTCTTGCCATTTTTATGGTTTATTTTATCTCATTGGAACATTTCTGGGATATTTTATATATTTCATTTCAGGGGTCATACTGTGTTCAAAATTCCTGCTTTCTACAGTACTGTAGAGAGAGATGCCCTTTACCTAGATAACTTTGGTGCTTCTTTGTTTGAAGATTCCTTTGAGACATGAGTATCATTATTTAAGAATTCATTGCATAAAATATCATGGTCTATCTGGGCAAATAATGGCCTCTCTTAATTTGCTACTAACGAGGTCAAGGAAATCCTGACAAGACCTCAGTGACATTTATGGCTCATGCTTTGTATGCCATCTAGTGGTGCAATGATTTATGCAGCTACGGAGGTACTAAAGGGGAAGTGAGCAATTTCTCGTTATTATTCCTGTGTTACACAACCACGAGGCAGGAATACCTGTGATGAACCGAAACAAATACAGTGAGATAGATTGTTAGTATTAGTGGAAGAAGATTAAATAGTGCTGGGACTACTAGGAATAAAGCCTGCCCTGACTGTTCTTTATTCAGTTCGTACAAGTCTTCAAGAGTGTCTGCAGGAATATTAATGGTTACTATATTTGCCACAATAGTTTGCAGAAACCATTACACAGCCAATTTTCTCTTCTCCCTGTACTTTACAGTGCACATACAATATCCATCTTTCTTACTAATCTGCAAAATGTAATACTTCACAGAAATTGGAATGAATCAGCAACATCTTCATGGTCTTATTTACAAAGGGCAAATCTGTACATTTGATTTGTACATCTGCAAAAGGCAGATTGTTCTCCCCTTAATCATTTGCACTGGCTATTGAGATTGGGTAGCAGGAAAAAACAGAGTATGGCATCTTTGGGACTGCTAGTCTTTGCTGCCTTGATCCTTCTGTCCTATAAATGAACAAAACTCAATCTACAGAAAGTCAGTTCAGCCCTAACCCATCTGGTCTGGCTGAAAGTAATTGCCCACCTGTAAAGAGCGATTACATGACTTCAACAAAGGCTACAGAACTTGTGGGGCCCAGACTCCATGCCATGTATAGCTTTCTAACTAGCAAGCAGAGCAGAGATTTCTAACTAGCAAGCAGGACAAAGATTTCTGGCCTCTCATGGAGCTCTGCTCTGACCTGTCTTCCTACCCTGATCCTTACCTCTGGTCTAAGCTTATGTTCCTGCTCTTGTTTCTTTTCCCTGTTGTCCAACTTACTGTTACTTACTAGGCTACTCAACCTTGCTCAGATCTTGGCCCAGGTACCAAAATGTGCTATGTTGGATCCTGGGCTGATGTGCTTTTGACTGTTTCTAGCCTCAGTCTGACCTGAACATGATGTTTCATTTCTGTATCTGTTGGCTTGTTCACTGATGTAGTGATGTGAGCAGGCTTTTCTGCTGCAGAGGAAGTGCAGAAATTGACAAATAATGGCATAATTATACATCTACTTTGACACAGGTCATCAGTCTCCCTAGTGCTTTTCTGAGTTTTGTCCCTTAATATTGAATTATCCTCTCTACATATCCTATCTACATAAAACCAAGGACGGGGATTGCCTTCTTTACTAGCCATTTACTATGTAGTTCTTTGAAACAATTTACAAAATCTTAAAATAGTTTGGGAACGATGTCATGTTCTAGGGCTCCTAAAAGAGAATTACAATGAAAACTAGTATGCACCTGAAGTTCAGTGCAAAAGGCATGGTTTCACTTTGAACATTTTAACCAACTTTACTTTGATGAGATCAAGTATAAAGGATGAGTTTACAGTCCATGTATATTTAGGGTTTGAGCAAGGCTTTGTCTTCATGAAAGCAGTCTTCCAATGACAGATTCAAATAGAACAGAACAGAACAGAATAGAACAGAATGCAATAGAATATTTCAGTTAGAAGGGACCTACAACGATCATCTAGTCCAGCTGCCTGACCACTTTAGGGCTGACCAAAAGCTAAAGCACGTTATGAAGGGCATTGTCCAAATGTCTCTTTAACACTGACTGGCCTTGGGCATTGATCACCTCTTCAGGAAGCCTGTTCCAGTGTTTGACCACCCTCTCAGGTAAATAAATGTTTCCTAATGTCAAACACAGCTTTGAGCCATTCCCAGGCATCCTGTCACTAGATACCAGAGAGAAGGGATCAGCACCTCCCTCTCCACTTCCCCTCAGGAACCAGCACCCCCAGCTCCCTTTCTACAGAGTGGCTCTCCAGCCACTCCTCCTCCAAGTTATACTTTTATCCAGTGTTACTCCACCTCAGGTGCAGAAACCAGCACTTGGACTTGTTAAATTTCATGTCATTAATGATTGCCCAGTGCTCTAATCTATCTAGATCCCTCTGCGAGGCATTTTGTGCCTCAAGAGAGTCAACAGCACCTCCCAAAAAAATCATTCTGTGAATTGCTTTGGTAGTACTTCTTTTTTTCCTGAAATTAAACATATTTTCCTGTCTGTGATCTATCTACCAAAACCTTCTCAGACCAAAAAAAGAGATTACAGTAAAGACAGAGAATCTTACAGATTCTAATTGACCAAACCTTGTTCAAAATGTCCTTGTTCAAAAATGCTACCTTATTTCAAGTATACCACACAAATCCATATGTGTCACATAAACTCATGTGTAACATGTAAATCAACTGGACAAATTAGATCTATTCTAAGTATTTCAAGGTTGCTCACCTTTATTTATGGAACTACTGGTAAGAGTCCAGTGAAGGGTTGGTCACCAAGATGATGAAGGGACTGGAGCATCTTTCCTATGAGGAAAGGCTGAGAGAGCTGGCACTGTTCAGCCTGGAGAAGAGAAGGCTCAGGGGAATCTGCTGTGAGCAGCCATAAGGACAGCCTGGCGAGAAAGGGAGAATTACTGAACAAAAGAAAATGCCTGCCAGCCTGGGAGCTGTGAGCCTAGGAACTAGGCCTTGGAACCAGAAACATCCTTGAAAAGTGCAGCTGGCCTCTTTGAAGTACATCTGGGGTACCTAGAAAGCAGAGACGTCCTGAGATACCATCTATAAGCACAAAACCCCAAAGAAACTGTAACACTAACATATTGTCTAAAGAAGTGGAAACAGTCTGGGAAAATAAAATTGGTCTGAAGGAACAGAAAACAGCATCATCTATTGGCTGTTTAAGGTGAACAGTTAAAATTAACAGCATCTGTTGGCTACTCAGAGTGGTGACGTCCCATGCCCTCTTATATCTCTATGATATTAAAAGGACTTAATTTTTATCCAGAATGGAGCCTCTCTCTCTGAGAACTTCCTGTGCTGCATCTACTTTTCCTTTGCTAAAGAGGTTGAATTCCCCACAAACTTTCTATGATGTCTTAGACTCTCACTGGGGGTGCCTGGCTGACGCCAGACTCTGTGATGCAGATCATCTTTGAAGTGGGACTTGCCTGCTTATCTTATTTGTCCTCCTTTGGGCCCACTTTGGGGTCAGTTTGGTTTGTCCTCCCACCTCTGGGATGGCTGGGTCCCCCTCTGGGATCAGTTTGTCCTCCCCTTTGTGATGGTTTGGCCCCTTCCAAAATCTGTCTAATTCACTTGATACCCTTATTATATATACATATAAGTCATCTATGATAATTATATCTGCTGCTATATTGTTGATAAATTGCTTCACTAATGTTTGTGAAGTTTGTAGTAACCTGTAATAGTATATACCTACTTGGCTGTTTCTGTTATTAGTTGTTGCTATACAATTAGTTTGCTGCTTTTATTAACTGCTGCCATACTATTGATTGATACTCTATTATTGATTGCTGATAGTAATTTGCAATAGCTTGATATAGATATTTACATATTTTTTCTCACTAATCATAGGTATAACTGCTAGTTGTGATTTATTTTTGTTTTTTAATTTGTGGTTTAGGTTGTGACAGGCCCTTAACAATATATATAAAGGAGGGTGCAAAGAGCCAGGCTGTTTTCAGTGGTGCCCAGTGCCAGAACCAGAGGCAACGGGCCCACACTGAAACACAGGAGGTTCCCTCTGAACATCAGGAAACACTTCTTCACTGTGAGGGTGACCAAGCACTGGCACAGGCTGCCCAGAGAGGCGCTGGAGTCTCCCTCCTTGGAGATGCTCAAGAGCTGTCTGGGAATGGTCCTGGGCAGCTGGCTCTAGGGGGCCCTGCTGGAGCAGGGGGTTGGACCAGATGACCTCCAGAGGTCCCTGCCGACTACAACTCTTCATTCTTTCTGTGATTGTGTGGTATTTGACTAAATTTTGAAAAATTATTCTTTTCACAAACAGTAGCTTTTCTTCAGTATTGAAAGCTGAAGGCAACAGGCTTGTTTTTAGTAGCAGAACAGAATGAGCTGAAATTATGTGAAACTCACCACTTTGCTTTAGTGATTGAGCTTAGTCAGGAGCACATAGAAAATCAAAGCAAAATACAGGTAAACTTATCTAGAAAAATTCATATTTTCAGTGACACAATGTGGTGTTAACAAGACAAGCAAAGGAAAAACCTCTGTCTAAATCAGATTTTTATTCTTGGTAATGTCCCTTTAGTTGGGAGGGTGGGGGGAAATATTGGTTCCTTGTCAGTTGCTTTTGTCAAGTAACTCAGCTGTGACAGATCATCTTGACTTCAACCTGATGTTTGGCTGCAATGACCAGTGTTAATCAACTTCAAAATAATGCCTCTTTGTCTACCACAAAACAAATAGCACCAGTAGTTGGAGCTATCACTTGTCTGACTCGTTTTGCTTGTAAGGATTGTCAGCAGGAACTGAATAAAATTCATTGAGCTGGATGTGCACAGAAAACGTAATTGGTCTCATAATTTAATAGGTGAACCCTGCTCTCCACAGCTGTCTGATATGTCTAGGCATTAAATATCAGCTTGTGTATTTATTTGGAGACATATTCGAGCTTTCATGGAAAAGGAGGAAAATCCATAACTCCTTGTTGTTTTCTAATGGCATAAAGTGTGGTGTCATACTCTTTATTTTTATTATAGGGGTATAGCTGAGTACTATGTTAGAATTGGGAACAAGATGTGGAGTTCATTAGACATGCTATAAATACTATTAGAAAGCTATTTTAATGACATCTGCTTCCAGAATTACTAATATAGTTTACTGGCATTTACTATTCAGTCTTCTGCACCTCTGACTTCGGTGTTGTCTTTGGATTTCTTTCAAGGTGTTTAAAAGCTTTTCACAAGAAATTTTATTCCCATGAATCTTTATGAAGATTTGTATGATAGGTTTTTTGGTGGCACAATGTACCTGATAACCCAGTAGTGTTTGAATTCTTTCTGGTTTTGTTAATTTTGTGCACCCATATTTTGGTGTGTCTAGAAACAAAAGCACAGGAAAACACATCAGCATTATCATACTCAGAAATGAGATTTTGGATTTCATTATGGATATACAGCTTAAATACTATGGAGTGAAAAATGGCCTGTTCTTCTGCAAAGAGGAGTAGCAGTATAATAAATAAGGACGATGTGATTTGTTGTATGAAGGTCAAGCTCCTGATACTTCAGTACAAAGTAGTTATCTGAAGGCTGTCTTTAAATGATCCACTTGGAAGTGATTAGACAGGAGCCACAGTCGCCTGGATGTTTTTCTGTTATCAGGGAGTACACAGAGCTTTGCTGTGGGCTTTACTCTTCACATGGTCCTATCAAACCAATGTCATTGCCAGGAGCAAATGAAAAAAAATGCCCAGTTCTTGAGCAAAAAGATATAATTGAGAATGTGGGTCCTATGGCACAGCAAAATAGATGGGTATGAGCTGTATTTACAGAAGGCTCAGATCCATGAGAAGAACAGGCATGTCCTTACTCCCAAGTGGTTTCTCGTGATAGGATCAGCAAAGCTCTTAAATATACTGCTTTCTTCTTGGCTAGGCTGACTCAATTCACATGTCCTACCCTCATGCTGCAGTCCAGTTAATGTCATAAAAGATAATTTCCAGACACTTAGGGCACAAGTTATATAATATGTACAAATTATATACGTCTTGTGCTCTGCTGATTGTCTTAATTCCTGGTGGCTCCTCTGGAGGAAAAAAATCGGGTTGATCCCAAGACCCTAGATTATACACAACAAAGCAGGAACATATTATTCTGTCTCTGAGTAAGATGACAAATTGTTTGATTTGTCATTTTTATTGTACAGACACAGATTGGTTCACACACAATATCCCCATCACTTATTCCATGTTGAAGGAAACAAAATTCAAGGCTGAATTCCAGGTCTATAAACATGCTCTTCTCCAGGAAGAATCCAACCAGTGTCATCCCTGTGGGCCTGACGGCCTAGGAATCTAAATATTATCACAGGACACGCATAGGATTTTTTTACTTCAAGAAAACCAAACTACAACTAAAAATAATAGAACAACAAACATTAAGAATGAACTTCAGCATACTGAGTTTTCACTCTGTCTGGTTTTAATAATCTGAGTTTTGAAATCTGCCTTTTTTATAACAGATTAGTTTATTTATCCTTCTAATATTTTGGGCCTGATAACATGATACATACTCTCTTCAGAAGTCATGAGTTACCATGTTCACTAATATTTTAGTCACAGGCATTTTTTATGGAGGAGATGAGGAGAAATGCTATGTCAAAAGGCAATAATCAACTTGTTTACACAAAGGAAACTGGCATTTGAGATGCAATTCCTACTCTTCCACTGACTCAGCATAACTCCCTGGTGAAATTACTGTCTGTACCTCAGTTTTTTTGGCTATAGAAAAAGCATAGTGACCTTTGTCTATCTTACTTACTCCTCTTTGTGAGGATCAATCAGTTATTTTTATGTTTTCACAGTGCTTTGGAATACTAAAATTTTATGGTTTATATTCCCTTAATGATTTTTTAAATTATTTTTTGTTATTGTTTTAAGTAGATGTTAGAGTTTCCTACCACAGAGGAACAGATCTCATTTGATTTAGTATTATAATGGGAAATAATGGATATTTAAGGAAAAAGAAACTTGAAGGCAAATTAGTGTGCAGCAGATGCTGGTTCTGGAGGCAGTGGTAACTGATGCTGGGTATCAGAAGGAAATGGTCCAGTGGGGAACTCATCCTGTAAAGAAGACAACTGCTTTTATGGGCCATGGCTAAAGGACTTTGTCATGTAAACCAGTCAGTTCATCACTCTTTTAACCATTCACATAAGTTGCTGGAGAGGAAAGAAGACCAATAGGCACCTTGCTGCTTCTAGGATCTTCTCTGTCAGCTGATGAACACACAGCAGAAAAAGGGGAGTCTCTTTTCCAAATGTCATGTGAAAAACCAAACCTTTTGATTCTCTTTCTAGGCTGCTGATGAATGAGTAGCCCCAGGAGACTGCTGAGAAAGAACATCCTTCATTTAGAAATTGCATGTGTTTGCAAGTAATTTTTATATGTTCAGATAAAGCAATGTGTGTGGTAGAATGACCTGGAACAATAAGTCCCACCCAGAGGTGGCATAGTTAGCAAACACACTTTCACTGAATCTGCCTTACTAGGAGGGAGACACATAGGAATAGAAGTGACCATTGTTCCTAATCCACTGTTCTGCTACTGGCACTGTGTCATAATATACCTTCTGCAAAGTGAATAACTACTGTCCTAACTGTAGTAAGGTATTGAGCACATACTGCCCTTGAGACTGAGTAATGAAATATCAGAAGGTATAACAGGAATTCATGCAAGATCAGCTACAGGCATTAGAAATGGCTTTAGATGTTACAAACCACTTCCACAGATAAAGAACTATCAGCTTTTCTGGCTATGAGTTTAAACCCTGAACTCATTATGCTTGGACCTCATGATTGGCTATTGCCTTATTTAAAACCAGCCTTCACAGGATGGATTGTGGCGTTAGGTTGGCTTCAAGGATCATGTCTTCTAGGTAGTTCTCCTCTAGATGGTAGTGGTCCTGCCAATGCATCCAGCCCTTGATGAAGAGGAAAACTAAAATGGTTCTTCATTAAAGCAAGCTATTCTGAGCAAGCTGATACCATGGAGGGACATCCTGGAAAAAACTTGCATGGAGGAACTTTTATAAGTGTTTTTCCCAATAACCTAGAGATCCTGTCTAACCAGCAATCAAACTCTTGACAAAGTTAATAATTTAATTATAACTGAATAACTTCTCGGTAGTCTTTTACCAGGTATGTCTCTGCCTATGAAGAAATATACAGGATAATCTCACAAATGCTATGCAGATTGTGGCTAATGCTGTAGGTGTCTGAATAATCTTAAAACCCAGTATCTGTTCAGTTGCTCAGATTTCCTCTATGAACTTAAATCTCATGCTCTTGTAGAAGGTAAAATGAAAACTCGCAATGTTAATGAGTTTTCTTTGTGATTATGGCCAAATTATTAATCTTTTATGAGGCTTATCTAAAGGGCATCAGGCATACCTGTGTTGAAGAAGCTCATGAAATGAATGCTCTGTGGTTGGAGAACCCTGGCATGTTCAAACACTCGTGCAAACTAAGATGGTGCTTGATTTGGTGGCTGTCTTGTGCATGTTTATACAGATGCAAATATTCTGCCCTGATTGCTGTCATTTACTTGTGTGGGAGTATAGAGCTGTGTAGTCTCCATCCTTTGAAGTTTTAAAAACTGGGGTGAATAATGTTCTGAGGCAACCTTGTCTGGCCTCACAGCTGATTGTGCTTTGAGCAGGAGTTTGACCTAGAAACCTCCTGAGATACCTTCCAAGCTTATCTTTTGATACCATGATCCTACGGTTTCACTGTGACATCAGCTGAATTATGATCAGTTCTGTGGTGGGACAACCGTGACTGAATACCAGGTGCCCACCCACTGCTCTTTCCTCAACTGGTCAGGGACAGAAAATAAGATGAAAAGCTCCTGGGTCAAGATAAAGACAGGGAGATTGCTTATCAGTTACTTGCAGGGATGGATGGCCTGTACAGTGATGAAAGGCCCGGACTCCTTTAGCTGTACTGATAGCAGGGAGCCAACTTCAGAAGCCACACTCAGAGGCAAGAGCCAGGCTAGCCACCTCCCAGTGAGAGGCGAGCTGTAGAATGGGCAAGTTGCTCGTATGCTTTGCGCAGCCGTAAGCTTCCACCACACTCCACAGCCAGCCAAGCCACCTCAAGCACCAAGAGGCAAGATCCAAGAGATCTGACAAGTTTGGCCTTGACCTCCCCTTTTAACTGTGCAGCCTCCCTGGGTACTTCTGGCCCGGGCTAGCCACCCCCAGCAACAGGGGCAGGCAATGATCACCCACAGTCTCCTCCCTGCAGAGCTGCCCTGAGTTGCAGACCATCCTTCTGGCATAAGGAGGACAGAACCCTGCAAGCTCACCACTGCTGAGCTCACTCCCAACAGTTACCATCATGGGCAAAACAGGCTTGACTTGGGGAAAAATTATGTAATTAACTGACAATTAAAAATGGAGTAGGATGGTGAGAAATAAAGGCAAAACCTAAAAGACCTCCCCCACTTCTTCCCAGGCTCAAGCAACTCTCCCTCACTCCCAACTCTTCTACCTCTTTCTCCACCTAGCCCCCAGCAGTGCAAGGGGATGAGGAATGGGTTCTGGGGTCAGCCCATAACAGTTCCTCTCCACTGCTCCTTCCTTCTCATGCTCTTCCTGTGCTCCAGTGTGGGGTCCCTCACATGGGATACAGCCCCTCACAAACTGCTCCAATGTGCATTCTTCCCACAGGCTGCCATTCTTCACAAACTGCTCCAGTGCAGATCCTCTCCACAGGATGCAGTCCTTCAGCAATAGACTGCTCCCACATGGGTGCTCCACAGGGTCACAGGTTCTGCCAGAAAACCTCTCCAAGGGCCACAGCTCATATGGAGTGTGCTCTCTGTGGGCTGCAGCTTCCTTCAGGGCATCTCCACCTGATACAGTGGGGTCCTCCATGGGTTACAGTGTTGATACCTGCTCCACCGTGGTCCTCCATGGGCTACAGGGGGACAGCCTGCTCCACCATGGTCATGGTTTTCTCCACGGGCTACAGGAGAGTCTCTGCTCCAGCACCTGGAGCACCTCCTCCCCCTGCTTCTTCACTGACCTTGGTGTCTGCAGGGCTGTTTCTCAGATTCTTCTGTCCTCCCTCACGGCCGCTGTGCAGCATTTTTTCCCTTTCTTAAATATGTTATTATGGAGTCACCACCATCTTGGCTGAGGAGCTCAGCTGTGCCCTGCAGTGGGTCCATTGGAGCTGGCTGGAACTGTCTGTGTGTGGGGCAGACCCATCCTCTTCCCACAGAGGCTCCCCTGGAGCCCCGCTTGCCAGCACCTGGGCACCTGCACCCAGTGCAAGTTCTGCTCAACAGTATTCTAAACTTGGTTGCTCCAAGGCCAGAGAATTACACAGGAAGGAACAAGAAGCAGGTGAGCTTCTTAAATTTGTTCCTGAAATAGGATCCTTGTCCTGAAACTTCATGCTGATACCAGTTTGAGTAGTGTCATACTTTCTTTCAAAGCTTCCAAATAGTAGATGAAACAATCACTTTAGAAGACCCAATTTTTATTCTGAAAAGGTCAAAATTGTTTCAACCAGCTCTCTGCCACTCCTTACACCTTCTGCAAAAACAATGAAGCATTAGTAATGATTGGTATGCAGTCAATATTGCTTTCTTGGTTTTCTTTACACCTCTATACAGAAAGCAGTATAAATAAAAGACTTTTACTTAATTTGTAATCATCAATTAATTAGTTTTTGACAGTACAGACAGAAGCAAACAGAAGTACAACATAATTAGGCTTAAATATTAATTGGTAAACTTAGTAACATTATAGTCTGTGCAAACACATGTCTATAAATATGCAAGGAATGATGTAGAACTTGGCTATAAGCATCAGCTAGGTTAACAGACTTTAAGGTATAAATAAGCAACCATTCAAAACGGTATTTCAGGTATGCTGTTCTGGCAATGAAGTAAGATGCTAGGAATCTAGATCCTATCAAAACAGCATGAACATGATATAAAATGCACGCACAAGCAAATTAAGAATTCATTGTGATCATTCAGTGCTAGCAGCAATGGAAACATCAGTGAACTTGGCATTGTGAATAAGGAAGACTATCAGGTTGTAAAGTATAAGCTTTTCTGTAGAAGTAAGGGAAGGAAGTAAGGGAAGGAATGGCTTAATCTCATTAATCTTCTCTTCACAGATGCTGTGTACAGAGCTCTTACATCCTTGGAGCACTGCTATATCAATCCCTGGCAATCTGTGCTAGTCTGTAATGTGGTGTGTTTGAAAACATGCATATATTAGAATAGTAATACATTTTACATGTTGTATTAGCTGAGGAACATTCCTACTTTTGTGTCCTAGAAAATATATGAATGTCCATGCTGTGGTCAATTTTTATATAATATATATAGTGTGCTATGCATAGAGGTGTACACTTTAATACTGAGATATTAGGATCATCTACCAACATCTAATGTAGGATGTATTGTTCTCTCAGACTGTGTGAAAACATAAATCCATGGACAAAGTCCATTTTTATTTTCAAAGTATAGAAACATACTTTGCTTCATGATCTTAATTTTGTACATTCAGCTGCAAAAAAAAAAAAAAGCCTTGCAAATGCCCAAAAGACTTTATGTGAGCAATCAGCATATGCCTTGCTGTTTAACCCACATGGTTAGGAGAAGTTATAGCGAGACACATCGTTAGCTCCTTGCCTGAAACAGCAGAAGCACGTGTTTAAAAATTGTGTTACACCATGTAGCAGAGCAAGAAGCCAGGCGAGGAAGGCAGCTTGGGACTGTCAGGATAGGAGGGCTGTGGAAGCAGACAATGGGGAGGAACACCCATGGCGAGTAGACCACACTCCAGTTGCCTTCAAGGCGAAAAGTTACATTGGAGGATAAGGCCTGTGCAAATAGCATTAGCACTTCAGTTCTATCAAAGCTGTTTACATGTTCATGACCCAGTCTGATCCTGTCTTTCTGTCCCTGTTTGGCAGGCCCACCTCCTACAGAAGCATCTCCTGCTTAGAGCACTTTTACTATACTTTCATCCTCTATTTTTCAGTTTATATGTTTTTTTTCTTCCACTTTTCTTCCTTTGGTTTCTCTCTTCTCTGATGTGCCTCTCATTGTTTCTTTTGTTTTCCTAGCTTTCACCTCTGTATTGTATTCTTTCTTTGCAGTTCTTGTCATCCCAACTACAAACAGGTCAGTTTGTTTCTCCTCCTCTCCTTTCACTTGCCCTTTCCACATGTTTTCCTCTCTTCCCCTATACTGGAAATTGAGCTTCTTTTCAGCCAGCTGAATGTTAGCATGACCATGTAACTTGATCTCAAAAGTGGGGTGGCAGGAATTTAGACTGTTAGCTATCCAGAATGATGAGGAACAGTAAATATTGCTATACTCTTGAAGGCCATGTCAGACTACACTATGACAATATGAAATGCAGTCGTACCAGGACTTTAAAAATGCTGTGAATCTCTTATTTACCTCACCCAGTTTCTTAAATAACTTTAGGGGCTGAGAAATTTTTTTCTGACGGCAAGCTGAGTTCTTTAATTTCTTTGGTTTATTAAGGGACTTCCTGTTCCATTTACATTTCTTTTATGTTTTAAGGAAAGAATCAAAGGCTATCAAATGATGCACACACAAACATGTCAGTCAGGTGTAACCACACTTACAAACTCCCAGAAAAGGGGCAAACTTTCCAGATCTTCCTGTTGTTCAGCATAACTTGATAATTTCAGAAAATAAGCTTTATCAGAGTGAGTTCCTTGGCTCTGCAGCAAGAAATGTTCCCCATGTTCAAGGGGATGTGATAAACAGGAAATCAATTAGGAGGTTTAGTGGTCTTATCTGACTTGGAACTGGAGCAATCCCTCTGCAGGCTCAGCATCACTCAGATTCAGTGATTGGCATAGAAGCTTGAGGGAATCCTTCCCATCCTTTGACTACAGAAAGGAAACTTGAAAGGAAGTCACAGAAGGCTACATGTGACATGCTTCAGTCTGTATTTTCACTTATCAAGTGTCTGAGTCTACAAGATAAATGACAAGCTGGTTATTTCCTTGATCAGTTGCAGGGAGCTGCTGAAATCCTTTTGCTTATGGAATCAACATAGATAAGCATGGTCACTGAATACTTATTCTTCCAATTACCTACAGCATGCCATCACCATCCCATCTCATCATAGCTCACAATAGGTGACACTTTCCAGACAATGACTGAATTTTTTGCATTCAAGCTACAGCTAAAGAGGGCTGCTTTTCCAGGAAGAGCAATCCTTCATACAAACTGTACTAGAAAATCTCTAGATTTTCAGATTATCCAAAACTTGAAGTCTTGCTGCATACTACAGCTGATATTATTTTAGTATAGATCTCACAATATTAGGAATTGAGTTAGCTGTATGAGAAAGACAGCTTTAATTTAGAAACTGTATTTAAGGTTAGCACTGAAGATCTCAGTCATGAATGTGGCTGTAATATCCCGACATCAAAGACAAACAGAATAAAGATCTAATACCTGTAAAGAAAAATCTGGACTTGACTTTTTTAAAATTAACATTCACAGCAATGAGTTTAATAAACTTTGTAACCATAGCCAGTAGTTTTCTCTACCAGAGCTTCCTATTGATGGCTTGTCTACCTAAACCCTGTCTTTCTTTTATGGGTGGGAGACATTCGCTGTTAAAATGTTTATCTCAGCTGGCATCTGTGTCACCTTAAAAAGGTTTTGACTGGTTGCCTCCCTGAACTGGCTTGGTTCTGGCTGGAGGAATCCTCTCAGACTATGTTTGGCTTGCATAAGTCATTGCTTAGGCTTAGTGTGTCCCTGGTTTTTTTTTTCCATGGCGTGTGGAGCTCTAATGACCCTCTGGGAAACAGAACTGAGGATCTCTTGACAATGAAGCCCCCCAAAACTTGCATTCAGAAAGTGCGGGAGAGGAAAAGAAGAGATGATAGTTACAGACAAACATGGTTTCTGCTGTGTTTGAACATTGTAGGGCTCAAAGAACAACACACTGACTGACTACCTGAATCCCTCGAAATTTGCCAGTCAGCATGGCCAGCCTATCTTTGGGATAAAAGATGCTTCACTAAGTGTGTTCAGAACAACTGCTTTTTACAAGAATATCAGAGTTTATCGAGTGCCTTGGAACAGCTATAGCACCAGCTCCCTGAGTGTAAAGGTTTTGGCATATCACTCCTTGTCTTACCCCAAAGATACACTTGAGGAGCACCTCCCATGTGGAAGGAAAGAGTGCAGTAGTTTGGAGACAATCTTCTCTTCTCTGTGCTTAAGTATGGATCAACTCAGTCCTCTTTTACTGAGAAAGATGACAGTTTATCCATTAGGTAGCATTCTTTGAAAAAGATATGCTTTTCTTGACAGGAAGCTCACCTCCTAAATGCCCACAGATCTTCACAGCCTCTACTTTTCTGCTGACTGGGGTCACAAGGTACCAATCTAAATTGTCAGAGCATGACTTAAAGTCCTGGAGAGAATGTTTTTTTTTTCTCTTGGTAAGTTAGATTGTTACATCTTGTCACCCAATTATCTTTACTATTAAAACATATTTAAGTTCTGCCAAGGAAGCTGAGCATAAGCAAAATAAAACAGGATCATCTGGTTCTTCTTTGCATAGGGGTAACTTGTCAAAATCTTGACAGAGACTCTGTAAAACCATATCACACACAAAATTAGGTTCAATAGACCATAGCTAAAGACAGAATTTTTCCTTGCTTTGGTAGAAATATACAGATTTTGCAGTTTCTCATTTTAGCTCTATAGTTTACAATGAATATCCTGAAAGATTTATTTTATATTTTTGAGCAGAGGAAGTATATTTAATGTCATGTTTTCTTTATTAAAAAATCAGAAAGTGAGAGATGCTTATGATTTCCTTAATTATTGTGTGTTTCCAGTGCTGTAGTCTTCTAGGGTCTTGTTAAACAAGCAAACAAAAAGAACAATGGATTCTTACTCAGTGCCATGTCAATTCAGAGGCCCTCAAGGTGTTTGTTGCTATAGAAGTACTAATACATTTAATCAGCTGTTCAAGTGTACTTTGGGGCCTTTTTTTTTTCTTCTGATTATCACTGTGTTATAGATCATTTAAGTGGTCTTACTTTAAGGGGTCTTGAAGTGTATTGCATACAGTTTAATGTCAAGTCACCACAGTTTTTGGGGAAATCCAAAACTGATCAATATATTAATAAATTAATTTTTACAATGTTGATGCTGGCAGATTGTTACTGTGCAGTGGATGCATACGTGTGTGATGTGTAGCAGTCACACAGAGTCTGAAGAAATCATTAAATGATGGCATCTGTGGCTGTGTTTTAAGTACAACCATAATTAGTGAAGTGAGAAATGTGAATTCATGCACATTTGTAACATACTCTGAATGCTGTAGAATGCTATGTGGAAATGATTCTTGTTCCATTGCCTGCTTTGGTCCTCTTGTTGGGTGGAAGACACATGGGTAAGTATAGCTCTCAATACCATGTTGAACATCTGGAGAACCTCTCTGGAAGGACTGCAGACATCTGGCTGCAGTGATGTATGGGCAGGTGGGCACGTGTTGAACCAGAGCAGTGCAGTGCTGCTGCAGGTGTTGTACCTTATTTTTCATGTAAACACCCCAGACCCTACTGGACAATAGCTGTTGAAAAGTACTCTTGGTAGGAATTTTTTCTTTAATGGAAGGTGCATTCAGGGTTGTACATTTAGCCGACGGAGTATGCTTTCTGTTTTCATTTTAAACCTTGCATTAGACCTCAGCACTTTTCTCTGCTCACTGTCTGAGGAGGGAGCTGAGTCCGGGAGACTTGTCTTGTCATGAGGAGGAAGATGAAGAGGTTGCTCTGTGGCTTGCTTTAACTTTTCACTCTTCTCCTGGAAGACCACATGGATAAGATACAGGAATTGCATCTCTATGGATTAATAAATAACAGTGTTAGGTAAGTGATAGTGATATTGGCTAAAAGAAGTCAACGTTCCTTTTGCTACATGTTCAGCTACTGGCAGCAAATGTTTGTGAGCAAAACTGTGTAAAAATACATGATAAACAGATATACTAACCTGTTTCTTTTGGACAGTTAGTCTCAGTGCTGATATGTTAGAATATGGATGTAGGTCACTTCATATATAGAAGTCCTTGTGGTGCTCAGTGTCTTGTTTATATGACCACACTGAAAATATTTGATTACAGCTAAAACTGATCATTTTAATTAAGGTGTACTGGATCATAGTGGCTGTCGTGAATTGCGCTGGGTACCTCATCAAACAGGCAATGGACAAAAATGGCTTTATGCCCTGGTCCTGTACCTACATGCCTGAGTTAAACATGTCCATAAGTGTTTGTGTGATGAGAACTTATGTCAGCAAGTTTTCCTTTGCAGTGCTTGACCTGTCTTTTTTCTTGTAGAGAGAGGTAAAAAGGAGCTCAGTTTCCTAATAGAGTTGGAGAACAGATTACTATCATATGTTTCTCACAAGTCGTGAGCTGGCCTGATGCTTGAAATACTGAGGCAGGGCTGGTCTTATGTAGTATGGAGCTCCAAGGACAGCTTGGGCCCTACATTTTTTCCCCTATAAATAATAGTTGCTCAGCTTTCCTGAGGGACCCCCTCCCAGGTTTTTACCACAAACAGTAGGTTCTGGTACTGCTGCCAAATCAGTGGCTAGCTATTGGCCGTAGCTGGTTATGAGATAAGTTCATAGGTTGATGGCTCTGTGCTACAAACACTGGCATCAGCTGAACATGAGTGCATATTTTACATATTCTCTGTGGACCAATCAGCCAGTGTACAGTAGCATGATATGGATCTTCAAAAACAGAAGACATGAAATAGTTCACTTGGACTGCTTATAACCAAGACTAGTCTTGAGTTAACGTGCTCAGCTGTGGGATTGTGACGTAGCTATATGAGCCATTTTAAAATTGTAATTAAAGGTTTTAAAACAGGTTTTGAGTTCACTGAGCCCTCCCTCTCACTTGATTAATCAGTGATTTATACATATATAATGACTTTAACAGACTTAGGGGCTAATTTATGTCATGATGTGCATGATGTATGGATCTAAATAGACTAAAGAGAGGGAAAAAGGAACCACCTGTTCTCTAGTAAACCATCCACTGTAGGAAGCATTCAAGAACTGTATTTGGAAAATGTGTGTAGAAAACCAGGAATAAATTTATCTGAATTTCTTGTGCTATCTGGATGACATTCCCATCGGGTATATACTCCCCAACAAACAAGGTTGGGAACTTGAATTTTTAAACTTTTGCAAGACTTCGTATTCCATAAGTTGTTCAAAAGGCTGTATGTTTATGAACATACATAATGTCTTTTGTCCTGATCTTCACAGTGCTCATGGAACACTGTTTTGCAGCTACTGGATGGATACAGAGATCCCAAGACCCCACTGCCCAAGTTTAAACACTACCTGCACCAAACAAGAAAACAGAAGTGATAATTCCTGGTGGTAGCAGGGTTTTATTTAAGGCAGGGGTTTAAAAGCAGAGGTATCATTCTCTTTGTCACTTACCTACATACCTAGTAGGGTTTGTCAGGTGAGAAATCTCCTTGTGCCCTTCTCTTATGCAATAAGAGCAAGGTAACTATTGTAAGAAAAACATGTATTCATATTTTTAAATTTGGACATGCAAACTTCGTATGATCTTCAGTAGGACGACTCATGCATGCAAACTTAAGCGAATGCGCAGGCACTTGTGGGATCAGGGCTTAACTTCCTGCCTGAGGGGAAAAATCATAGAATATAGATGTGTGCAGCAATTCAAGTACAAAGATGGACTGGTGTACGCTCCAGAAACTATAGACAGCAACTGCAAGGGCAGTTGCAAGTTCTTTTATGGTCTACCTTTTCTTTGGTATTTTTTGTGGTTTTTGTTTTTTTTTTTTTTTTTTTTTTTAATACTAGAGGGTTATTGTTTTTTAGATTAAATATGTCTGTAGCAAGCTCAGTACTTAACACCACGCTGGAGAAAACATTTCCTGCCAAGGCCACCTTCAAAGTGAACCTCCCCTGGCCCCTCACCGGCGCCCCCTGAAGCCCTTCCCCGCGAAGGACGGAGGCGAGGCTCACTCCCCGACCTGCCGCCCCGCGGGGAGCGCCCCCGCCCCGGCGGGACCCCGCCCAGCC
>VZTV01013537.1:0-36694 GCA_013400875.1 Anhinga rufa | reverse complement strand
TTCTGTGATTTTGTGATTTGATGTGCCTTGGAGTGACTTCTAGAGGAAGACTGGAAACTGATGTGGTCATCCTGCTGCAAGCCATCCACGTGTGTTGTGAGTGGTGGCAGCAACAGTGTGCAGAGATTTTGCAAAGCTACTTTTTTGTGTTGTCTTTAATTGGAAGTTAACTGCTATGAAGAACGCGTGTTCAGTAGTGGACGGAACTTTGCTGCTCTGGCAGTGTTCCTGGTCGATGCATTGCTTTGGAGCAGCAGGGTGTCAGTACTGTCGCAGCCCTGCCATTACAAGTTTAAAAATTTTTGTTATTATTTATGAAAATGAGTAATAAGTCAATACAGTAGCTTGTAGCATTTTAATTTTACTCTGCAGCTAGCTTTCTCTCTGGCCTGGTTTGTAGCGTTAAGGAGCATGGCTGGAAGTACTGGGCAGTAAGCTCTGTGTTCCAGCAACACAACTGGCACCGACCATTGTAGGTTGCACCCAGGAACAGGAGGAATTCCCAGCAATAGCCACAAAGCTTCCCAAACAATTTCAACTGTTGATTTACTTGATGTCAGAAAGCTTTTTCCACTTGAGATTCTGTGCATGTGATTTTTTTCATCCCAAAGCTTTTCCCTGCTTTCTCCTTCCCGTTTCCTAATAGCAGAGCTCTCTGAACCACTCCCACACTTCCATTTCACCTATTTTCCTTTTTTTTCTCTGTTCCTGTCATCTTTTTTTTCCCATTTTCTGGCATCTTTTAATCCTTGCTTATTTTTCCTTATTATTGAGTTACCTCTTTAGACATGCATTATAAATAAGTTGTGGTGTAATGATGGTGAAGACTAAATAAGATATATGCTTGTTGTTATCTGGGCATAATTAATGACTTTCTTCCCCACCAATACAACAGTAACTGATTGTATGGACAAACTGCTGCATCTACATAGAATCAAGCAGAAAAATGCAAAAGGGACTGAAAAGGTCATTTTGGCTAGGGTTATTCAGCCTGTGGTTCATGAATCACTTCTGGTCCATAAATCGCGATGGAATAGTCTTTGAAACAATTATAAAATGCCGCAGGCACACACACACTCCCACACACTCAGCAGGGTTGTGTCAGAGTAGGTGGGCACACATAGTCAGCAGTTGGCTCCCAGCTGCTGTCCAAGCCTCATTAAAATGTTTATTGCTGTCCAGTTCTGAATCTATCAAAGTTCTGTTGTTTTACTCAAATATTAGGTATCCTTGTTCTCAGCCTCCTGTGATGCCAATCAAATAGTTAAACCTCGAGCTTTCTTGCTTGGGGAAGTCACTGTCTCTGGCTTGCAGTCCAGATCTCCTTCTGCAGCGAGTTATAGGCTGCTTTCCGTGCCTAACACCCTGTCTGCTTGTAGAATAGTGTTAGACCCCCTAGTCCCATAATCCCAGGTTTTACAAGTTTCCTTTGTAGCCTTATGCTTCATTTCAATCTGTGCCTGGCTAATAATTTTTCCTTACCCTGGTCTGATAATTGTTCTCCTATATTCTTCATGTTTGCTGTCAAGCTGCTGTTGGTGGTCATAGTGATCTAACGCAGTATGTTACATAGAACACAGAGCGTTCTAATGCCTACCTACCTTCCGTATCTGAGTGTAAAGCTTTTGGCAGTAATCCTTACTGGAAAAGTCCAGTTTTGACCTTGTAGCCTTGGAATATGGCATGCTTAATGAGATCAGGGCTAATAGTTTCTTATGGGCATGCATTAGAAATTGGAGAAATTAATATGCTAAATTCTTTCTAATAAGCATGTCCAAATACCTTGTTTTGTGACTGGTTTTGTACTGTAGTTAAATTTGGGTAATTTTCCATTGCACATTTGTGCTGCACATTTGAAGTCTTTACCCTAAAGCATGTAAATGGGAGGACACTTTGAAGAAAAGGCATTGGATATTTTGGAAAATATGACTTAGGTATATTAACTTGTATTTCAAGTATGATAAAATCCTTCCAACTATCTGACCTATTTGGTTGAAACAAGAACAGTAGGAGCAACAATCACCCAGAGGCAAATAATTAGCACAGATTTCAGTCCAGTTAAGATCTGGCAAAGAAACAGATACCTATGGAGGCTCTATGTTGTGAGTAAGTAGCAACTATAATAGGTAGTACTAATAATGAAAGAGTTGAAGGAGAAAGTAGTTACTGCAGAGTGGCCAGAAGCTGACTTTCACTGTCTTAAAGGGATATTATAGAGAATGAGGTCAGCTGGTACAAATTCTACTGTCTATGCTTTTTTTTTCTTACATGGTAAGGAATAGAAGTCAACCCCCTTCTTCCAGGAGAGGAGGAATTCAATAATATTAAGAAAGAAAGCTGCCATGAACAAATCCAGGTATTCTTGCTTTTATCCTTTCAAGGAGAAAGGGTTATCTAATGCAAAAAAATGCTTTCTGATAAAGGCCAAATTTGTAATTAAAATTCTTGACATCCAAAATGAGCAGGAGCTGATAAAGAACCCTTTTAGTAAATAATTCCCCTTAGGAACCACAAAGGAACCTGGCATTACTCTCCACTCTGCTTCAGGAGGATGTAATTAAAGTAGAACACAAGCTTCTGAATAAAACAGGCAATGTGTGAAACATTACAGGTTGAGGAAGAAAAATCCGTTTCATATTCATTTCCCCAAAGTACATGGAGCAGAGGCTGTGCTCACAAAAGAAACTTCATGAATGGGGAAATTTGTTCTAGGAAATAGATAAATATGTAGAAGTTCTCGGGAGAAATCATGTGGTATCAGCTACATTCCAGGCATTAGATTCTGCATGTGTTTTTCAGGGCTCTGAGCCTGAAGACCACAGCTACAAGGTACCAGAATGAACGTGTCTCAGCAGTACGGGTATCATTCAAATGGGTTTCACAAATCGGTGCTTTGTAAACCTATGTGCTCTTGGAGGTGTCAAGGTGGTGTGCCAAAGGAGGTATTTTATGGCTTGGTCCCAACAAGTAGCAGTGTCCACTGGAGGTGAACTCCCATCAACCCTCTGTGGTGAATCTTGCTATTGGCTTAACTGGGAGTAAAATTTTTAAAACCTTCAACCAATATTCAACCATGCTTTGGGAGAGAGGTGGAAATCTCAGAGACATTCCAACAAATTTAATACGTATTGGAAGCTGAGTAGAGCAGAAAGGTACAAATTAATACATCGTTAAGGGAGCCGTTAAAATAATGTGTTTTATTTGACAGGCTGACACCTGGCATGTGTGGGCTAGCAGTCAGCACGTACATAGCTCTGAATTGGCCACAACATGCACCAGCTTGCCCAGTGGGCATGTTAAAAGGGATGTGGAGATGACCTTTGAGTGTGATAGGGCGGAAGAGTGTCAGTAGTGGGGAAAGGGGCAGAGGGGAGTGTGTGGGATTTGAGGATGGAACTTCCTCATCAGTGGGGAAGCAAACTCCTCTGGTTCTGCTGCTCCTGGTACAGCTGGTTGTGCTATGTCCTACAACTGCTGTCCTGCTGTGTCAGTTGTACTTTCTGCCTTTATCACCATTATAAAGGCAGAATTTGCCTTTATCACAGGTCTCTGGGAGGAAAATGTCTTTCCTGTTTCAATTTTGGTCTTTTTTTCTTCTCTAAATTGTTGTTTAATTTAGCTGCTATTTAGAAACAAGGGGTGAATTGTGTTGTATTTATTGGGCATGCAAAGTTTTACAAAGGGAGCAAAGTCACACTTGCCTTGGAAAAAAGCAGTAGTCAGACTGCACCGAGTACATGTGTTACAAACTTTCCTTAATTACTGTATATGTGTGGGGTATATATTACTATATATAGCCCCCTGGTATTCAGTGCAAAGATGAATAGTGATTATTCCTGAGCAGTAATGTCTTTTTTCCTTCTCATTGTTCAGGATGTGGCCAGTGCCTCAGTTCTCAAATATTATTCTTCAAATTCAGAACTACTAATTTTCTAATGAATTTTGTGGCCCTCATTGCCATGTTATCTGACTACTTAACGATGTTTTATAAGGCTAGGTGTAAAACTCTTATCATCCCCATTGTATTGGTGGCAAACCAAGAAACCAACAGCCTAAAATCAAAATTATCTGCTAATTTTTGCAGCCATTGTTGAGACACTCATCTGCTCTGCTTATCAGATGGCAGCATTAGGTGAAAGTTTCATTCGCTGCTCCCCTTGGTTTCAGTTGCAGCTGCATTCAAGCTTTGGCAGAGTGCAGGGAGTCCCTGCAGGTAGCTGGTTTCAGGCTTTGGGAAAAAGAAGTGGAGACTGGATAGGACAGGGGTCAGTCTTGCTTGAAACTGGGGTGCAGGGATTTCTTTGGGGGAAATAAAAGGTTACCTTGAAGGCTGTGGTGCAGGGTGGCAGGAGGACCAGCATGTGGATATTCACTCTGGAGTCCTGCCTCCTATAGCCTTCAGTCCTCTCCTTTTAGATGTTTGCAGTTTATACTGGCTCTCCTTCCAGTGGTTCCCAGTCTGCATGACAACAGCATGCTCTTCATTTTCTACCTCTTGCTGTAACTCCTAACTAGCTCTGTAGTGTTTTTCCTTTTCTCTTGCTCACCTAATTTGTTGCCTGTTTGTAGTTTTCTGAGCTTCTGTTCCTGCAATGCTCTTGGGCATCTTGCTCCAATCTGCGTTCGGGGTTTGTTACAGCACCATTTGGCTCATGGACAGAACAGCGTTTCCCCATGTCCCTTTTAGCTCCTGATTTGCTATCCACCGCTGAAGAAGACATTTTCTGTCTTTGTCCCTGTAGTCACAGGCTGATGGGAATGGGTGGCCCATTCCAGGCTTGAGTTCCCTCAACAGATTTGTGTATGGATGGTAGGTCCATGGACAAGCTTCCCCAAAGCATCAACAAAATGAATGGACTTTGCAAAAATACTAGTTTTTAAAGTCCATTAGGGCTTTAATGGATGTGTGCAAATTAAGATCTGTGAGAGTTCTGTCCAATCTGTCAGTTGTTGCTGTGTAGGGTTTCTGAGCTCTCTGGGAAATGTACCCATCTCTAGTACAGAGCTGTCTTTCTGGGCTTCAAGTCCATGAGCTGAAAAGGGAATATCTAAAATTTTCAAAATAAAAGGTTGCCTGAAAAGAAATCTAATGTCATATAAGGTGTTCAGTTTTCCTCAGAATGTCTATTAAAAAACAAAAACAGAAGAAATTTGTCATTTAAGTCTGAACATGATATCATGACAAATTTCAGCTCATCAGTTAAAATCCAGCAAAGCAAGAGGCACATAAAGGCAGTGTCAGTTTTAATAATTGGCACTGATACCAGCTAGAGTAAATACCTATATAAATGTTATAATTGGAAAGGGTTTAGTCTCTAGCTAAGAGTGGATTGGCTTCTCCTGCTACATGAGGAGCTGATACTCAGGACATCAGTCCTGGTTCCCAGAGGGAGAGCTGAGATAGAGTTGGTGTGTTATTTCTCAGAAAACTAATGAGCAAATAGGGTATTTCTTTTTACAGCAGCATTAATGGAACTTGCAGAATGCTGGTAGCATAGGTCCTAGTAGTGTGCTTGACAATATTTAATACGAATTACGTTCAAAGCTAGTATACCTTGACCTGATGCATTTGTTTCAAATAGTGCTTTTTTGGAAAATGATCCTTCAGGTCTCTAGAAACTTAAAGGTCTTCTGGGAAGTAGAAACAAAGAAGAGCTTGGTAATGGATGAAACTTGGGGTTATGAAAACATCCCTTTTGCTCTTCTGTAGTTTTTTTTCATCCTACCTATTATTTGAAAGTGTTTATAACATTGCAAAGCAAAACTTTCCAGGGTGCTCTTTACATGCACTACTTTGATGTAGTCTGACCTTGTAGAGGAAAAAATAGACGGTGCGTTAAGATTCTTCAAAAAAACTCATTTGTTAAAATAATGTTTTCGATTCTAAAATCTGTATGAGGTGACACATTTGTTTTCCTTGGTTATTTCTTATTTTGTGCAACATGTTGTTTGATGAATAGATTTCTTTCAAAACTAGCATTCAGAAATTAGAGTTGGTGCGAAAGGGGAAAACCTCTTCTTGTACAACTCCTACCTGATTTTTGAAAAACTGTAATTTTACCAAATCATTAGATGAACAAAAATAAAAATACAAAAAGACCATGCTGCTGTAAAAATCTGGTTTAGCATTTCTGAAAAGTATAATTATAAATATTTAGAAAATCAAGCACTTTGAAAAACACGGGCTGTCTGACATCATATGTGCACTGCTTTTAATAACCTTTAAAATTAACAGGTATAGTGGGTTAAGGGCTCAGCACAGATTGCCTTAATTTCCTGATGTTTTTAAAGCAATTTTAGCATGTGTTACTTGCTTACATAACAAGCATCATAAGCCTTGTCTGTCTTAAATTTTCTCCGAGTATTTTAAGTGCTTTCTTCCACTTGCTGGTATTGAGCACTGTTACAATCCTGGGGGAGGATGCTGCTCAGGAATAACAGCTCATTTAGACCATACGTGGGTATTTTCATATGAGGGCTGGCTGCTGGCTTTAGCTTTGGCTGTCACCCTTGCTTACTGCTGGTCGTTTGAGACTAGACAAGCTGCAAACTCAGCTGGACTTGGGTTTGCATTTATAGACTGCAACTGGATTGCCGTGTTCTTGGACTGGCTGCCAACTGTTTAGCTTGTACAGAGTTTACAGAGCAAGTTACTTGGCTGTATTAGGTTTTATTTTTGTAGTGGCTAAATTCTGTTTCTAACATTTGGATCTCTCCTTTGGGCACGCTTTATTCGATCGTTCTCTTCCAAATCCTCTTACCTGTGCTCCTGCTGGGCTTGCATTCACCTGTCAGTCTCAGCTTCTGCTAGGATCTGATTCAGAAATTCAAATTTTGATTCTTCTCTTTTCCTTCAGGAAAAATAGCTTTAATGAAATTCATGTTTTTAACCAACTTTAATTTTTGTAATTTCCGTTGTAATATTAAAGGCAACGCTACAATAATATCTAATCCTTCCCTGCCTTTTGTAGTTTTTCCCTTGCAGTAAGGGAAAGACTAGTAAAGTTGCTCTTCTGGTAGCTTCCATTGTAAGCAATTAAAGGTAACCTGTATGTCACTTAAAAAGAAAAATAGAGATCTCAAACTTCTCGGCACAATTGTGCTAGGGTGGGTTTATTTGGAGTCATGCTTCTTTTTGACTGGCTTCAATTGCTAGCAGTTGGCAAAGGTTCATACAGAGTATTTTGTGCAAATGAGAGGCAGAAACATATCTAATTAATGGACAGTTTGCATTTTAACCTGTGTACGGGTTGGGTATGCTGAATTGGTTTTAGCTGTGGCCATGTGACATCACATTGTTGCTGTTGCATTTGTTCTGTGTGATTTGAGAAAACAATATATTTCTTGCTTGGAAAGAAGAGGTTTGGGTGGCATCTGCAAGAGCTGATGCCATTCTCCTGCTTTGCACATAGGATTCATCAGGAGCCCAATCTGAGAATAAGATCTCAGTGTATGCTACACATTGTTAAGATTTATTCTTACATATTCTGAAATCAACTACTTACCGTTTATGGAGACTAAGCTAATCTCAGGGATAGAATGGTTCATTAATTCCTAGCTTTCTCTATCATCACACTTAATGCTAGAGACTGCAAGTGAAATGTTTTAATGTTTTAACACCGCGGGTAGATTTCCCACTTCTGGTCAGTACTTGGTCATTTTGTGTGTGTATGGGGTTTTTATTTATTTATTTATTTTTCATTAAACCCACAGTTCTGCTAGTAAGTAAATTGTCAAGAATACAGCTGGCTGAAGTTTTTATGCCAGAACTATAAAGATGGGATTTTTGCTATATAGACACAAGTGCGCACGCGCATACACATGCACAAATATGTGTATGTGCATATAAAAATTATTGACAAAAAGCTCCTTGCTTACCAGTTGCATGTTTTGGTTTTTAGCTGGAAACAAAATTAAATTGGAAATTCAGTATCAGCAAGCTGTATTTGCATTTTAGGATGACGTGAATATGTTGTGTCTTAAAGGAATGACACTGTGCCAAAGCTTTTAGTGACGTTTATCAGCTGAGTCTCAGTGCTAACTAACTGTATTTCCAGGGCTTCCTGTGCTCTGCTTTGAGGTACTACATGGTCTTATGTTTCTCACTTCCCCCCCGCCATGTATGTTGTAAAGCAATTAGTATCTTCACTGCTAGTTTGGATGAAGTAAATACCTTGTTGTGACACACGGAAGCAGGCTCTACAACTTGGAGAGAGTTATAAAGCAGGTATGTTTATTCTGGCACCGGGGTGCAAGGGGATCGCTCCACAAATCTTGCACACTGAATTACAAAGCAAGCATCTATTTATTATGCAAGTCATACATATTCATTAGTATGGGTTGGGTTATTACAATTATTTCTAGGAACTCATTACCATAAGTCTCCTCCTCCTGATGCCTGTGCGCTGTCATCTGGTGGTGGTCTGTGGGGGGTCTTCTTGATGAAGGCTCGTAGTCTTTTTCGCTGTGTACCTTCACCCTTGGCTTGGTATGCTGAGCAGGCAAACCACAGGACTTGTTTTGACTAGATAGTTGCCTCTTGCAGGAGCCTGGTAGCTCCTGCTATCTGGCAGTTCCTGTTATGTGTACCATTCCTGAGACAGAATGTGGGTTTCTTTGTATCAGTTGCCTGCAACCCCCTGCAAAAGAATTATGTTTCTCTTAGGTATTTTTTTTTTTTGAGCTTTTACAGATGACCTACTGTTATTGACCACCTGAGAAGAAAGTGGAAGTCTAGATAAGGATAGTGTAGAGTGTGCCCAAACCAGGCCTAATGTTGTTGAGATCTATATGTGCTTCTTTATTGTGCTGAAATTCCTATCTGTCACTGCAGGAGAGTTAAAAATTACCCCACCTTGGGTTTCTGTGTCTGCTAATCATAGAATCATAGAGTGGTTTAGGTTGGANGGAAGGCCGCAATAAGGTCTCCCCGCAGCCTTCTCTTCTCCAGGCTGAACAACCCCAACTCTCTCAGCCTGTCCTCATAGGAGAGGTGCTCCAGCCCCCTGATCATCTTCGTGGCCCTCCTCTGGACCCGCTCCAGCAGGTCCATGTCCTTTCTGTGTTGGGGGCTCCAGAGCTGGACGCAGCACTCCAGGTGAGGTCTCACCAGAGCGGAGCAGAGGGGCAGAATCACCTCCCTCGCCCTGCTGGCCACGCTGCTTTTGCATAGTAATTCCATTTCCCTGTGTTTGCATCGAGAACTTTGGGTGCTGGTTTGTCCCAGGGGTAGGCTCAAGGGTTATACAAGTCAAAAATCCCAATTCCATGAAGCTCTGGAAGATCTGGGTCTGTTCTGGAAATTAATTTCTCCCAGGTGTCCATCAGACCCTATGCATGGTGAGCTTCAGTTTGTATCAGAGGGCTGTTCTTCAGTGAGGATTTAGACAGAGCATTTTGTTCTGCTTTTCTTTAAAAATAAATAAATCAGATTCAGTCAAAGTTTTATGAAGAGTATCCTTGCTTATCTTTTGTATTTTAAATCTATCTTAATGCTATTTTGCCTTTAATTTTTGGAAGTGGGAATGGGTTACACTTATTGAGGTCTCTTATTATGTATGCTTATTGTCTTCTCATGTCTTACTTGACCAGACTCCATGTCTGTTTGTTGAAAGCTGCTGTCAATCAGTAGTCATTGTCTTGCAGATTTGCACTTTGAAATGCTACCATTATTGGCAGTGAGTTTTGTGAGTGCATGTTTACTGTTTCAAATACTTTTCTTCTCCCCTGTTCTTTATTGCTTATTTACTTGCAGGCATTTGAATTGTCTGACTTCATTGAACTTGAGTTTGGAGTTGCTGATTCTGTGTCTTTGGTCTAGACTCTGTCCTTTTAAATAACAGTACCAAAGTGCTGTCATCATGTCTGGGTTGCTGTCCTCAGTGTAGGAGAGGCATCTCTGCTGCTTCCAAAAGCTTTGCCTGAGGTGGCTCTATGTAATTGTAACATTTTAGATAATTGTTTGAAGTTTGTACTGTGCTTTTTACCTAAACTGGGAACTGTTTAAAAATTAGTTAAACAAAATCCGATCTCTCCCGTCTCTGCTTTGCTAGTTACATTGTGATGCATGATTGGGGTTTTAAATATTTCTTGGAACAGATGCAGTTTCTCTCACTGTGCTTGTCTAAGGTGGATACCTGGTGTAGAAAAAAGGTTTCTCCCAGAGTGTAGGTGTGAGGAGGTACAGACTGGACTTCCTCTGTCACACAGAGGAAGGGCCCACAGGAGGTGGGCCTCAGGTGAGGCAGATGTTTTAGTGGAATTAATGAATCATGATTTTTGGTTTCACTGTCAAGAGTCAGCTGGTATTCATTCAGATGTTTATGGAGTTAACTTTTATCTTGTTGTCCGGCAGAAGCTGAAATACAAGGACTACAGGCAGCACTGAGGTTGCAAATCCCTCACTGGAAAAATCCAAGCTATTTTATGTGTGATTGCTACTAAAGGGCTATAGGAGCTGAACCCTCTGCTATGTAAATAGGGATGCAGGAGGATTTCCATGCATCTGTGCCTTATCCTTTCTTCGCTCTTATCAGCTATATATGTATAAGCAAGGCAAGGGGTACTTTGGCTCCATGCCGCTGTTTTGTCAATAGCAGATCTATTTAAACTGGCATCGTTTTCTCATTTCTCCAGCTGCCTCTTTCTATTTCCCCAGAGAAGGACGTTGGCTTTCCTTGTTCTGGCAGTTCTTGTGTTGGTCCTTTCTCTAACCTTGGTGCGTGAAGTGATCCAGGTGAAAAAAGGAACTGCAGACTGAAAAAAAGGAAAAAGCTTCAAACAGATCTGTCTACGTAAGAAAAGTATCAGCACTGTGTGAAGCTGTCCTCTGTATTTTTACTATTTTAAATTTTTTAAAAATCAAAATAAGAACAGAATGTAGGAATTACTCATACTGAGTCAGACTTGAGGTCCATCTAACTCCATGTCCTTTCTGACAGTGGTCAAAAGTGACAGGCTGGAGAAAATTACAGCAACAAGGTAATGACCCATCCCCATCCCTCCTCTCCCATTCTTCAGTGGTACGTGACTCAGAAAGTTTTCCTGACATAGGGGTGATCTCTGTGTGGTTATTAGCCCTTACTGCATTTCTTTTCCATAGATCTGTTGGGCCTCTCCTTAAGGCTGTAGGGTTTTAGTGTCCACAGTATCTTCTGGCAGAATCCCACGACTTAGATCCAGGTTGTGTGAAGACAACTTCCATTTGTCTGTTGTGAACACACTACTGTTTGCTCCCTAGCTCTTGGGCTAAAAGAGGTACAACTGGTCCCTCTCCATCCTCGGTGTGCCAGCTGTGAATTTTATCAACTACTGTTATATCCTGGCTCCTTCATCCCCCTTCCAGGCAGTGGGGTTTGAGCTGTTTAACTGTTGATAGTGTTGGGAGGGGAGCAGAACTGTAGACAGTGTTCCAGGTGCAGGCCCACAGTGGATTTATTGGCAGTGTTAAGCTTTTTTCTATTTTGTTCTTTCTTCTGCATAACTCCTAATAGCCTGCTGGTTTGTTTTGACCAGCATTTAGCTGATGGTTGCCTGAAAATGTGTATTTTATGTTGGAGGAAAATAACGTCATGCTGGGTCCAACAGCCTGAGAGAGGCAAGGCAGCTGCTGCTCCATGCCCCATGTCCAACTGGTGGTGAGGCCGGACTGTATCCCTAGCAGGTATGGGTATGCACCATGTGTGTATACAGCCAGCACAGATAATGCAGACAGAGCACTTGGGCACAAACAGGCCTGCCTGAGCAGGAGGGAGGTCTGTGAGTGAGAATATGTGTATGCATACCCACAAGGAGAATCATTCCAGCAGCTGGGCTTGGACACTCGTTCTGCCCAGTAGCTGCCCCTGGATCCCAGTCTCCCCATTTGCTGGCACCTGGACATAGGAGCCCCTGGTCCCACAGCCAATAACCCCCTATGTTGCTCTCAAGCCTAGAGCTGGCCCTCAGAGACCCACTCTAAACCACTTGTTCTGAGGCCACTTCCACTCCCCAGCTTGGTCTTTGCTAGCAGTCACATGCTCATAAACTGGATGCAGTCCCAAAATACCCTTCCCCTTCATACCATCGTGTCCCACACCCTAGGCAGCAACCCTCCTTAGTCTGAAAGGTGACATCCTTTCTGGGGAGGAGCTGCTCCCCGCGACTTGTCTTGCTGGGCTCCATGCCTGGATGCTGGGGCTGAGGCTCTCCTGGGACAGGCAGGGTGTTCCTCAGCAGGAGCCCTTGGTTTGGGGTCCTGCCTGCAGCTGTGCCTCTGCTCTTCAGGGTTTGTGGAGGTGGGCTTTTGATGGGCTGATGGGCCTGGGAGTAGCCTGGAGTGGTATTGTTTGTGCGGATAGAACACAATTATTATCCTGAAATTATATCTGAAGTGGTAGTGGTCACATCAGAGCCCATTATTTCACCTGTGATACTGGCATTTATTTTTTCCCATATTCATGACCTTTCATAAATGTAACTTTAACTTTTTTCTTGCAATATGCACATATTTTTACTTTATTGGCTAATTTAAATATTGTCAGCAAATCTTGCACCTCACTATTTACCTTTTTTCCTAGTCTTATTAAGAATATATTGAGTAGCATAGGTCTTAACACAGATCTGCAAAACTGCTGATGACTTCCCTCTGAGAGCTCATCACCACCCATCTTTTCTTATTTTTTAAAATTATTTATCTATGCAAGGGTAAATTAGGTACTGTTTCTATTTAGCAAACGCAGAAGTTGTCTGTCTTGATTTTCAGGATTTTTGTCTGGTGTAATATTAGGCTTGTCATTGGCAATGATGTTTCTGTCATTTTCTTTTAGAAATCGTTTCATACTCTAATACCTTTCTTTTTTTTTTTTGTCAGAATTTATGTACTCAACAGTTTTATTCCATCATTCATAATCATTTCCCCAACCCTTGTAAGTTCCTGAATTAGTCCTGTCTTTCCCTTAATGTAAGGATGTTCCTATGCACCCCTGTAGGCAGATGAAGTATACTCAGCTTTTCTGACTTTTCTTTATAAATTCAGCGCTTCACTCACTTTTCATGTCTTCCCTCCAGGATCCAGCAGAACCGAGTATCTTGTCGTCTTCCATCTCTGTTCTTTTCCATTTGCAAGAAATGCATCTCAGGTGAACATTACACAGTGCCCCACTCTGTTTTTTGGACAAGTGTGAGGCTCCCCATTTGGTAAACTTTGGTTTGAGTGTTGCTAATTCTTTTTTTTTTTATATTGGCCCTTGTTTTACTTATGGACAAAACCCACAGGTATAGTATGCTACTTGCAAAAAGGCATTGCTTTCTTTTTTAGAGAATTGTTATAGTAAGCTTCATAGCTATTTCTTCCTTATTTACCTTAACCATAGTAATTTTTACAAAGTTTTTCCTTCCTGATAGTTTCTACAAGTGTCTGACTTGAGAAAAGCAAATATAAAATGATTTTACAAGTGTTTTGCATTATCATTTTCTCCTTTATGAACATATCTAGTTCTGATCTTTGTCCTGAATTATTTTTGCAACACTGTTGTTTTCAGGTGAAGGTGTAGTAAAATACGCCTGTCTCTTGGTCATTCCTGCTAATTCTCATAACTCCAGTCACTCCATTCCAGTCGTTCCACCTGATTTTCTGCAGCATTTAAGAATATTCAATGTCAATGTTTTTGTATTTCTGTAGTGTATCTGTGACTTCTAGTCAATTCTTTCCGAAGTCCCACAAACTCCACTGTGGGAACTGTAGCAGGGCAGTGAATCACCTCATGATGAGGTGATCATGGTCACCTGATGCACTGCTGCAGTGGCTGGCACCAAAAGCTTTGCTGGGTTAAAGTCCTTCAGACAAATAAACATTCATATAGGAAATTTTTCTTTTTTCCTAACCCCAGGCTACTAGTTATCGGTTCGTATCTGGAGTTTCTCATTGGAGATGGGGTGGGCAATGCTTGCTCTCTGCCAGAATCAAGCTGGGGAATTAACATGTTCTGGTATAGGAATCCTGTAAAGTTCTGCCTGGGGGTCTGGAAATAATTGCTCATTAAACTTAGCGTAGTGGTTCTGTGAGGGTGGCTGAGTAACTGTCATTTTGTTTTGGAAACATAAACATTGTAGCTTTCTCAATTAAGTTACTGAAGTTGCAGCATGTGTCACCCAAGCATTGCAACCTTGTTTACTTACTTGTTTCTAGCTGAAAAGGAAGAGTATGCCCTGATGCTATAAATGTTCAGACACAAAAACATCTGCATCTCTGGTCACCAGTCTTCACACCTGTGCCCAGTCCCTCAGAATTGCTATTTTTTGGTTTTGTAAGCAAGAACATTTCTATTTCCCATTATTGAAAACTGGGTTTTCTTCTTCTGGATCAAACTTTGTCTGCTTTAGCTTTGCATTCTTCAAATACCAAGCTCTTGTCTACAGTTCCTTTAAAGCTCTGTTCTAAAACATGGAATTTTGTCATCATGAATAGAGATAAAGGAGGATTTTTTTAATCAAATGCGATTTTATAAGTCAAAAAGTTTTGCCGAAATCGATTGATTTGGATGAGCTCTTACAGAACTGGAAGTAGATTTCTTGTAGGTTTTCCTCATGGGTGGCTTCATGGGCCCGGACAGCTTTTGTCACTTTGCAGCTGGTTTTGTAGATGGTGTGGAGCCTGTGAATACAGGGGTGAAGGGTCTTGATCTTCTGTTTCCTTATGTACTTAGTGCTAGGAAACACACATGCTTGGAAGCTTTGAGCAAGACTGAGTGCGCTCTGTGCTCAGCAGTGTGCCATACATGGAAAAAGAGCCTGTGCTTAGAAACTGGTTGTACAGAACAGGTCAAGAGTAGGCAAGAAGGGGCTCTACTCTTCCCTGTTTAAAGATAGATGGTTGAAGCTAAGGGTGACTTAATGCTATGTAACTTTAGACTGGGAGCCTGTGGGAGGGGAGAAGATTAAGCCCAAGGGTTCAGCATGGTAGAACGTGACTTATTGGTAAGCCCAGACTTACATATGACTCCATTATTGGGGAAAAAAATGTAAATAATTAGAATAACCTTTAAATGAAAGTTGAAGATATTACTGGAATGTAAAAAGCAACAAAATACTAAATTTCATGCATCTCATTTAAGAAATATTTTAAGCAGAAATAGCTGCAGCGGTACTAAACATGTTTACCAAACACAAACACGTGTTACAGGCCAGCTTAGAGCTTGAGGTGTTGTTTTGCATCTCCAGGCTTGGTAGAGGAGCTGTGCTTTATTCCCAGGGCAGTGAGACTGCAGCCACGCAGGATACAGTATGATTTGTCTCTGGGGAAATTAGTCCACTCATCTCATCAGGAATTTATTCTGGCAAGTGACTGGTAAATGTTACGACACATTGTCTTCCTAATATATTCTCTCTCTCTTTCTCTGTCTCTTTATACGTATGCGTATAAAATGCGTATGGTGATTTCTGTTTCTAACCATACTGCAAGCTATTTGTATAAATCACAAATAATAAATGAGCATCAGTTATAAAATTGAACTGATCCTTGCAGCAGTAGAATTTAAGGAAGCAAGCAACAATATGAATCACTTAGCTGGAAAAGAAGAAATATCTAGATGCAAATGGCATTTGGCAAATGAATGGAAGTATAGCAATCTGAGAGTAGTACAGACCAAGACCCAGCTCTTTGCATTATTTTTAAAGTGTCTTGAATTGTTCAGCTCCCACCCTCTTCTAAGATTTCAGAACATCGTAAATACGTAAATTTGTATTTACTGGTTTAGGATGTTGCCAAAAGCATTAAAAGAATTGCTGCCCTAAATTAATTAACTTTTGTTTGTTGAATCTGTAGTGTGGAATCCAAATGTCAGTTTTATTCAGACAGAAGGAAAGATTCCTCTCCAGGCCATAACTGATTTTACCCTGGCTTACCAAGTCATATATTTCCACTCGACCTGAAAGAATTTTTTTTTTGAATGATTGCTTCAGGCCACATATAACCTCATCATTTGCAGCAGTGCAATTTAACGGATTTAATGTAAACTACTTGAAGCTGTTTGATGGTACGTTTGGCCTAACCACAGGAAAAAAAAAATTGTCTGGCCTTCAGTTGAAGTAAAATACAAAATAGCAGTCAGTAGATATGAAATAGTTTTAAATGGCAAAGGTGCTTGCTCTGCATTGGGGAGTGAGCTACACAGCTGCCCCCTCTCTTGCTTTGAATGCATCCTTGCCCTCCCTCCTGCCTGGTGGCATCTTTCCTAAGGCAGAGCTGGAAGAAGCGTGGAACTGGGTCCTGTGCCTGGGTTCTGCCCACCCAGCAGCCCCATGCACTGTCCTCCCCAGGAACTTGTCACCGGGAGAAAATATGGTGATGGAGAGGAGCTTTCTTTGATTTGATTTCATTTTTTTAAAGCAGTTATGTAATCTTTCACCATAGGGACAAAGCATGTCAAAGTGAGAAGGCTGGGGTTTGCCATTATTCTTGCCAATTTTCTTTTCTCCCTAATTGTATCCTTTTTTGGTTTTCTTATGCTAGGTGGGGCTGCTTTGTAGGTGCTGGTGGAAGCCAGCACTGCTCTTACCTGCCTTCATACCAGTGTTTTCTAACATAGTTCCTCTTGAATTAACTCAACAAACACATGTGACAATTGGGTCATGTGTCAGATTTGTAGATTATCAGAAGAGGGTTTGTGAACACACAAAGTTTCAGGCAGACCCCAAATATCTTAATTGTTACCTATTGTCATTCAAAACCATAGTAGTGACCTCAGCATTGTTAAAGCAGACTAATTCTCCAAATAAATGGATTATGAACAATGAAATGTGTTTTTGATGTGAGGAAGTATCAAGTCTTCATTAAGGTCTTGTAAGTGGAGGGAGTGAATGATGCAAGTGTGTGCTGGGGATTGATAGCCTTTGGGGAGCAGTAGCTTCAGTACTGTGGAAGTGTCCAAAAACCATCACCACCATCCCTTCAATATTGTTAACTACATGCTTTACAGGATATAGGGGGAGTGCCATGATGCAGTTTAATGGCAGTGAGATGGAGATGGGGAGGGAGGAAAGAGAGGCAGAGGTTGGTCTGTATATTTGACACGATGAGTGGTGGACTTGTCTACTTATTTGTAATGCAGCTTTGAATGCCTCGTATGTCCGGCTTGTTGTTCTGTCTCTCTATGTCTTCATCCTTTCACAGTATCTTTGTGATATCAGTCTGGAAGTGAAATGTTCTCCCCTACTGTTTCTGAAATTTTTCTTCAAAATCAGTTCCTCCACTAGAATTTTCTTTCCTGGATAGACTTTTAGGGTTTTGAGGATTTTTTTTTTTTGTGAGTCTAGTATCTTGTGATCTTATATGGCAAAAGATTATAATTTTATATCTTAGGAAAGGGACATAATCTGTGTTTTCTATTGGGATGCAGTGTTTGGCCATATGCAAAAGAGTACAAATCTTGGATTTAAAATGCTGCAGCTTTTGTATTCAGAAAAGTTGTTTTAGGATATTCTTAGAGGTTTTAAAAAGGTATTAGCTGTAATTTTTCTTTCCTTGTGAATCTGGTAGTGTTGAACATATAGTAGAATGAAGTGCTGTGCTTTGCAAGTGGAAGGGGAAAATAAATGGTCCCAATAAAATATTGAAAGCTCTCTAAACCATTGCTCAGGTAGTTTTTCAATCAAAGTATGTAGTGTCTGTAGAATATGTGGCCTACTGGAGTCTGAAGACTTTTTTTTTTTTCCCTAATCAGGACTCAAGTGAGATGAAGTGCATATCTCATGTGAACATTGAGGTCACATCATCTTAGAAAAGTCTATACTTGGTACCTCAGCACTCCAGCATTCATCCTCTGTTTTTTTCTGAATCTGTAATTTTATAAAATATTTTCATTTTGTCCTGTAAGGATGGTTGATTCTGCAACAGTGAGCGTTACATATATATTATTCATTACTTTAAAGTGTTTGTTTAAATATTTTATTTTGTTAATAGTGCAACATGCTGAACTTTGAATTCTGTGCTTATCTGCTATCCTTCATGGGCTGAGCACCAGTAGTGGAAGTTGTGGTACTTACTGCTGCAGGTTGTTTTAGATGAACTTTAAAGACTTTTGTGCATTGCTTGGTTCTTCCTGAGCTGGCAAGATTTCTAACATTTTAAGCTACTTTAGGAAAAGTGAGGATACCTTACATCTTGGAGCACTTGGTTTTTAACAGTGCTGGTGGAGCAATGAAACCTTAAACAGCTGAGTCAACATACCCTACTAAAAAGAAGTATCAGTTGTGTAACCTTGAAATGTCATCCATTTCATCATATTTTACAATGTGAAGGAATGGTATATGTGAACATACTAACTAATAAATGCTAATTTTCCTTCTTTATTTAGTGCAGATTTTTTAAAAGGGTTTGAAACCCTGTTTTGTGTTTACTATCAAGAAACACTATTTTAAAAATGGCAGCAATGATGCAGCAAAATATCCAAAGAAGATATGTTTTGTGGCATGTTCTTCCTGCTTGCTTTTCTGCGTTCAATTTCTCGTTAATGAATTTACAGTAACTCAGACTATTTGGATGAACTTTACATTACCTGGTGTGACTTGAAATCCCTTTTTACTTGTATGTAATTAACTTAAAACCTCAAACTGGAAGTCTGCAATACAGTGTCTCATCACAAAAGCCAGCTAACTGTAAAAGCTGATAATGTTTGTAAAGCACGTTAAGCTCCCTGGGTGAAAGGTACCATAGAAATGCAAAGTATTAAGCCAGTAGTTTAATTATAAGATAAGAAGTAATTGAAATTTTCCAACACGGTTGCATGTAGAAGACAGTCTGGTGATTTGCTTTGTAATATTTAGGTCAGTGAATTGAGATGTTTTTCTAAATCCTTTATGAATATTCTCTCACTTAAGTGCATTGCTCGAAGGTGTCTGATACATTTGTTTGGCTGGCTGATACTGCAGTTTAAAAATACCACATTTCAAGTAGGCAGAGAAGTGCTGTATAGAAACCTTTGAAATAACCAGCCTTCATCCTTCAAAATGACAGTTATTGTGCTATAATAATTGTAGAAGTACTGAATTTGCTTCAATTGATTTTTTTGAATAGTATACTGCTCATTTAATACACAATGCCTCCAGAATTTTAATCTCCATGTCCCTCTTGTGGTTTACTATTTGGTGCAAGATTTCCCTTGAGCTATTTTTCCTTGCCTTATGGATATCTATATAAAACCCGAACATTTTATCGCAAGTACTAAATCCCACTTTATGGCACTTACTGTGCTGTCAGATGGAACGATTCATAATTTGAAATCAGTACTTTTATATGACATTAGGTCCTGAAAACTTCTGTACTACTTCCATTTACAAAAAAAAAAAGTGGCCTGTAACAATTGTATGATATTTTTCATTTTGAAATGTCCAAGACAAATGTTAATTTAATACTGTGGTAGTTCCTTCCCTGGCGCACCGGTTGTGACTATAGGAATCTGTCACTTGGGTGCAGCTGGAGCATCCCAACATCCCTGCCTCTGTTCCTAAGCTGCCTCCGTGGTCAGTAGAGCTGTGAAGTGGATACAGTGCAGGATGGAAAGAGGGGTTTGAGGCTGCAGTGTGCTGTCAGACACCTAGAGGGAATTCCCTTCTTGGTCCCGTGCAGCTTTTCTCCTCTTGCAGTCATGGCAACACCGCAGAACCAGAAAGGAGCCGTTTCCAGCCCGAAACTGTCTTCCGTGATTCTGCTGATGAGAGTTAAAAACTAAATGGAGACTCTGTGTTGCATTCTGCATGCAGTGGGTCAGCATTTTAATTAAGTGTTAATTTGTTTTTACTAGGGAAAAAAGTGATAAAGGCTTTGAAAAATTGTTATATTTTTGTTTATGCACGATAATCTTTTTTCCTGAAGAGGGAAATCTCTTCTTTCTTTTCCTTCCTTAGCCCATTTCATTCCCCTGCGATTTTCCTGAGCTGTCATGGAGGAAGAGCCCTGTCCTGTGGTGCATGTTTGCAGCAGAGTCAGTATTGGCAAAGGTGTGCTGCAGAAGTGTAGCTTCAAAAGGTGCCTTTGCCAGAAAGCTGCCAAGCCAGGAAGAGATGCTGTTCTCAGTTGCCGGCCAGGCAGTACTTCCTCCTATGGTAAAAGTTGACCTCTAAAATGTTACAACCTTGAGTTCATAGGACGCAAAAATTTTAGTGGGACCTGATTTTGACAGAATTGCTTCCGAGAAGTGACTCCTGTAATTACTGATGTAAAGAGCTTTCCGGTTTAAAAAATATAACCTGGACAGGAGATTAATAATCCTAAATCTTGAAGTTGAGAACCAGGCAGAGTTTTACTGTTTGAAAGTTGCCTATACAGCTACAGAGATTTAAAGATAAATTTAATTTTGAAAAGAAGTACGCTTAAGTCTTTGGAGTTTTGAAGGATTAAACAGTGTATTTCAGAATGTGAAAGCCTAGGACCAAGCGTGGCAGTCTCGTTTGGTATCTTTGTAGCAGAAGGCTGTGGCCTCCATTTTCCCCAGCCATGCTGTGATGTGGTTGTGCTGGGGGGACCATATGCTGCAAGCCTTACAGACCTGTTGCAGTTCAGCTCTTCTTTTCTGGGACGGAAGGACTAACAGGGCCATTAATTCTTTGAATTATGGTCTGCAGTGCAGGGCATCCTCCGGTGGATGTGGAACAATTTGCCTCCGGCTTCATAAAACTTTTCCTGAGCTCTGGCTCTAAGCACTGATCACAGGAGTGCAATCATGTCACCTCGTAATGAAAATTAAATTTCTGCAGTGAAGTTAAGGGGAAGTCTGATCTGAATGTCCATGGAAGGAAGAAGCCCTCCTGAGAGCTAGCTCAGTTGGCTCCTGGCACCCCGGGAAGCCCCTGTAACAGCACTGTTTCTCCCTCTCTTCATCACTCCCACCTGATCATACTCCTCAGCATCCCTTCCCCATACCTTTGCCCCCTGTTTCATCCTGAATCCCAGAGAAAAAATATAGCCACCCTGTTTCTGTTCCCCCAGGCCTATTGCATTTGTAATTCCCATCCCCTCCTGTTCATTTCGGTGGCCTTTCATCCCACTCCTGCTGCGCTGCCAGCCCCCTCCCCAGGGCAGAGGCGGTGGTTCCTGCCAGCAGCCGGATTCTCTGGCGGGGATGTGCAGGGATGTGGCAATGCCACGGGAATTAAAACCCGTGGCTCTTCAGTGTGGTACATGGGAGCAGGTCACCTGCGGCCAGCCAGCGTAGTAGGTATGGAAAATGAACAGGGTACGGTATGTATAATTGGTGAGTACAGTGTGTATCAGCAATTTGGGTTTTTCCCCTTATGTAATGGATCGAAAATATACTATAACACAGTCTAATCCTGCAAATTATTTCACTTTTAAGGTAGAGTCAAATGTAAGGATGTGGCTGAGGCCCATACTTCCAAGAGGAAATATATCAAACCTTCAAGTTCCAGATTTAGTCATGGTAAAAGAATGAGTTGACAGTGAAGTTTTTTTTAAGTTAACACAGTAACATTGTTTTGACTGTCTTCCGATTTCTTTGTTGCCCCTATGTTTTGCTTTGAATGACAAGTCTTCCATCATTGTCTATGCATTTGAATTATCTGTTTACGTTTTTTGGGGTTTTTTTTGTTACTTTTGAGGTGGCCTTGTGTCAGTTGGAATTCAGGCAGGAGCTGAGATTTTATTGCCTGCATATACAAATGAATACTGTCATGCTTCATGGACCATGAAGTTTGGATTGTATCTAGTAAATGAGCAAATGGTTTTTATAAATAATTAGTCTTCTGCTTAATTACAGGACTACGTTTCCCAGCACATTTGTCACGTGATCTGTGTATATGGTGACGCTGTTTTTAACTGAATGTGGGAAATAATCAGCTTTCTTAAAAACTTTTGAGTTGATACTGCCTCATCAAACTGTAGCTGATGGATTTAATTTGCTCTTTACTGAAATATTGATTAAATGACTGTGAATTCCTTGAGAGGGAGGTAGTTACTTGGAAATTTACACTGCTGCTCCTCTTGAATGCACTGGTAAAAACAGCTTTCTAAATGTTAGTGTTGTTTAGTAGTCCACTTAGACATAAGAAACCCAGTTTAAATCTAATATAATGTGGTATTTCACTATTTGTAGTAGAGCCTCTCTTCTGACTTCGTGTTCAATTTACTTGTAAAGTAGCCTCTGCTTTTTGCAGAGTACTGGAAAGCTAAAATGTAATGTGTTTGCTTATAGATGTTTCTTCTCAAGTTTTTCACATATTAAAACCAATTTTTTTCCCCAAGATTCAGTTAGGAGTTTTTGTTGAAAGACCTACAGACTGGAAAATGGCTCTGTCTCTTCTTAAATAGATTACCATTTGTGTAGATTTGCAGTGATGTGTATATCGCTAAAAAGCAGAATTCAAGACCTTTCTTCCTCGAGGAGAAGCTGCCAGTGGTGTCTGTGGTACCTGCTCCTTATAAAGCCTGCCAAAAGCCCCCTTTTGTTCCTTGGGGAGGGAACCTGCAGGAGTAGCTTCTTCGCACCCATCCCAGCCTCCTCTTAGTGGCACTACTGCTGCCACGTGCTTTCTCCTCTGTCTTTTCTAAGTGATCAAGTGTAATTGTTACATCCCTCATATGTATTTCACTCTTTCTTGTTATAAATTTTTTGTCTTTTGGATGATGGAGTATTTGTCTTCTGGATATCTGTTTACATAAACCAGCTAAATCAAGTACCATTTAAAATTAAAATTAATAACTACATCCCCCCCCTTTTGTAATAAGGACTACAATAGAGCTTTATTTTTCTTAAAAGGCTATGATCTCATTTAGAAGTGTGTTTTAAAAATAAAAGATTTTTTGTATGTCTTACTAGAATAAAAAATTTAAAATGTAATTTTATTTTGTGAGTAGGTTACTGTTTAAGGTTTGGGTTTTTTCTTTCTTTTTGAAGTGCCACCTACTGGTATTCTTGAAAATTGCTTTGGTAAAATTTGCCTGTCTTTAGAAAATAAGCATATATATGCTTCTGTGGATTGAAACCCCAGTAAAGAAAAATGGAAATAACAAAAATGAAGTTAATATTTTGCAAATTTATTATTTTGATGAACTTGTGTTCTGCTACTGATCTGGATATCTCCCCCCCGCCCTGCTTTTTTCTTTTATGAAAAATATTTATTAAAAGCATCTCCCCATATTTTTCCCAGTTGCAGTACTACTGTGTGTATATATTTGTACTTTTTTTATTTTTTGGCAAATGTGTTGCTGATCTAATGCGCATTTGATCACAAGCCTTACCTTAAAAAGGAAAGAAAACCAGTTTTTTCATGAGGTGCTTTTGCTGGTAGTGATTTTACAGTTCAGTTTCAACAGCCCATGGAGTTCTTTAGTCCTGAGTTTGCAATTAGGTTAAAGTGAAGTGGGCATTACCAAAACCTCAGCAATTGCCACTAGAGGAGAGTGAATTACAGCTCCTGCTACTCTGGCCTGGGCTCAGAGGGAAGGAAAGACTGCCGTCCCTCTCCACTGTTCCCATATCAACCTCTCTGGTGCAAAACCTGATGCTTTTGCCACTGTTTTGGTAGATCTGTGTGGTTCTAGCAGATGCGAGAAGCCTTGTGTTTGTTTTCTAGTGCCGTTATTCTGGCTGACTCAGCAGGATTTGGTACTTATGTTCTTTTTTCCTATGGGAGCATGTGATTTAGGTCAAACCTATACCCTTTCTCCTAAATAAAGAAATATTTCTGCATCCAGAGCTCACAGCATGTGCAGTAAAGAAATAATAGGATGAGAAAAGAGACTTGTGTAGTTGAATCTACACTGCCGTATTTTCTTCAAAACTTTTGAATATTCCACAGACCTTAGCAGTACCACCAGTTTTGGCTCTCAGAAGGTGCTTGCTGTCATTTCTTCTTCCTTTTTAATTTTACTTTTTAACTTTCCCCAGTTCTTGACTTCTTGATAAATCTCTCTATTTCTGCTGCTTCCAGTAGCTTTTTGATTGTAACGTTTCCTTTCATCTTCAGTTTGTATCTCCAAGGAGTGAATTTTGCTGGTCCATGCAGAGCTGGGGACAGTTCTCCAGGTGCTGCGATGCCTTTGTTTCCGTACAGACACTTTATGTTGTTTGGACATGCCTTATCTTTCTTTATCTCCTTCACAGCACTTCCCTTTTGGCATAAATTTTTGGAGTTGGGAAGAATAAAAATAAGCAAACTGAAGTGCATATGGCATTTGTAAAAACAACACATTTGACCTCTCTTATTGCCTTAAGGCCCAATGCAGTGTGTGCTTTGAGGCAGCTAGTCCTTGGAGAGTGGCAAAAATACACCTTTAAGAATGAGACTTTTCCTTCATCTGTTTAGACATTGTATTAAACCAAAGAAAGAAATCCCTCGGCAAATTCAGATCTTTTCAATTTCAATTTTACAGGCATCCGTTTTCTTCTCATCTATCCATGACCTTTTCAAAGACTATATGATGAGCTATCATCACCCTGTTACTAAAATGCTTCGTTAAGGAAATACCAGCAACAAAATAAAATAACAAAGGAGCAAGACAGCCTTCCATTTTGTGGAGTGTCTTGCAGTGTGGAGTTTTTTGAGCACCCTGGGCTAACTGTTCCTCTTCTGTGCTTTCTTCGTGGCCAACAGGAGGGCACTGATGAAAAGCAGCCTGTGAGTTGTTCTTTTGCTCTCGGCTTATCAGGAAAGAATGTGAAGGCTGGATTCCTGAAATCGAGCTCTGAGATGGTGGTGCTCTTTGCCTTCGCAGTGGGCTATGAGGCAGATGATGGCTGAAATATTCTACTCATAAAAATGTATGTTTGCTTCTGTAAGGTGCTGTTTAGGGATGTGTTACACTGACATGCGACTGGAGAAGGCTAACAGCATTGCTGTTTCAATTTAAGATTACAAACATGGTTTCAGAGTTTCAAAGGAGTCATGTGCATTGGAAGGAGCATCTTGGTGGAAGTGGGGTGCTGAAGGTGGGAGGTGGCACTTGGGGAACCTCTGGGCAGGGCTGGTGGAGCCATGGTGGCAGTGTGCGCCCTCTGCCATTGCTGTTGCCATCTGAGTGATTGCTGACCACTATGAGTGGATCCTGGGAACTTCAGAGTAATAAAATCTTCTAAAACAGGCTCTCGGCAAATTTGGGTTAGATGATGAGAATTAAGCTACAGTACAGCAACCCTGGCTGGAAAAGTTCTTCCAGTTCAGACTAAACCGAATAATTATTTATTTTCTTGGTGCCATCCCGAGCACAAAGCTTCTCCCAGTTACTCCTCAGTGCCATAGGACAAATAGTCCAGGTGCCATAAGTCCTGCCTCCTCAGGACCAGTGATGGACTTTGACACTTTTGTGTCATTTTCAAAAGCTTCAAGCATATCAGTCCTTGGACTTTATTTTTACTTGGTAGGTAAAGCTGATAAATACATTGAAGCTGTTTCTGAACTTACATAGTATATTCTTGCACAAAGTAAAGACTACTCCCATCAATAGTCTGGGGGGGATTTCCAATGCGCTCTATTCTGCCAGCTGCTTGGAAACACTGGGAAAAACCCTTGTCTCAGTCTCATCACTCCATAATTCTGCACAGGATGAGATTTTAAGCCTGTCAAATCTATATGATAGGATTTACTGACTGCCTCTTTCAGCGATGCTGTCTAGTCATGGCTAATGGACTCAGTGAAAAAGCAAACATACAAGAGGTAAATAGCAATCATAAGGTATAACAGTTGAGTCTCTGAGCATCAAAACTAATGAAGCCTGACTTCATTAATTGTCTGCTGACCCCTACACTCCCCCTTGCCAACATCCTGTCCAGAGCAGAGCAAAAGCGCCTCTTCTCCCAGCTGCATCCTTAAAACCTGTCCCTTGTACCAGTGGTGGCAGGCACAGCACCTGGTGACGCTGCCTGGCAGTTGGCCACTGCCAAGCAGTGCTTAATGAGCGGTGCCGCAGTTCCTCCATTGCTCTGTGGAGGCATTAGTTAGTGATGCTTCCCAGCAGCTGATTTTCAATAAATTTGTAGGAGCATAATTATTTTGAAGGGTTTTTATCCCTAGTAAAATTTGGCTAGAATCAGCCAACAGACTTAGAGGGTGAGTGAGCAGATAATGTGATAAAATAAGCTGAATTTCCTTAGGAAACCATACGGATAATTTAAAAAAGTTTTTTATGTGGAGTTCTTAAATTGGGTAATTCAACTTATGCCACAGTGGCAGGAAAAAGTTATGGTACTTGGAGATCCTAACTCATGGGTGTAGGAAAAAATTGTCCCTAACATGAAAGTTTTACTTCCTAAGTAGGTATAATTTCATCCTTCTTGGTAGTTTTGTTGCTGGTCTAGAATAGCCAGTTACATCACTACCGGTGGGAATGCCCTACTACACGAGGGTAGAAAATTAGATAACCTTTAAGGAATGATGTATTGTGAAAAAAATCGGCATCCAGCTAAACATTACCTATCTTGTCAGTAAGAGGACATTGCTAATTTGTAGCATATCCCTGTAGCTAGTGTGTATTTGAGAGTTTTGTCTATACTTCATCATTAGATGGAAATCTTAACGCTGGATGCAGACATCAAATCTGATCAGAACTTTGGAAAGCTTCAGAAATGGGCTGGAGTGGAAACCTTAAAGATCTGTGCAACTCAAGCTTCAGAGGGAGAGAAAGTCTTCCTGGAACATTTCTGTACTCTGTCTGATATTCTGATAGAAAATGACATAACCTTCCTTTCATCAGCTAAAAGAAGTCAGCCACAATGAAAATGTTGCTATAGTGGAAGTTGTTTTGTGAAAACAAACTGACACACAAAAAACTTGCTTTCATGTATATTTATCCTCTACGGTATCCTTGGTGTCCTGATTTGCTCAGTTCAGTAATCTCAAGAATTATTCTTTCTACTTTGATACTTAGGGCCAAGTTACTGTACAAATATAAATTGCTCAGTTTCCATACAGCTATCTTCTTACCTATGAGCTAGGACATAGACCCACACCCCTCCCAACCCCCCCAAACCAACCAACAAACCCAACTCTTGTATAAGTGTCTGCGTATAGTGTAAGAGTTGCAGATTTATATCAGGCACTTTGCTCATTTGGGTCTTTCACTCATGATTTCATTTCCAAGGTGATGCTAATTCTCCCTTTTCAGTTAAAGGCATGGCTACACAAATAACTTCCCTTGGTGTGCACTACCCATAGCTTTATGGTATGTTGGCTATTTCATGGTAATTGTCTGTGCAAATAGATTTGCCCCATCTGGTAAAAGCAGGGTAACATTATCGTACTTCCTGGTGTAGTTGTGGTGATATATATCTCATAAGTTGCAAATCAAGCCCTAGTTTATTCATACTAGGTTGTTTTTTGTAGCTGTAGCACCAGCGTATTTTGGAGTGTCCATGCCCTGAGATGCTTATGGTCTATGGGCGCTCTTATAAGCGTGGACAAGCGGCCATGTGAAGCCTGGCTTTTTTGGATGGAGACTGCAGTTAGTATATGACACTTTATTTTGACCTTATATGCCCATTGGGCAAGTCAACCTTAATTGTTATTGCTTTCTTCCTTGAGGGTTGAGCAGTTTTCATCTCTTGGGATGTGAAGTCAGCTTCTGGAAGCTTGCATTAACAGCCAAATCCAAGCTATAGTTGAAGTGGAACAAAGTGTTTATGAACTATAGAGAACAAATACAAAGAAAAAGTGTTTTAAGCTCAAAGTGCTCTATCTTCTGATGGATAGTCAAGTTTAACATTCATTGACCTGTAAGAATGCTGGTACATATAGGGTATGGTGCAAATGTAAGGTGTACTAGGTATGCTAGCTAGTTAGCATAGCTTTTTTGGTTGTGTGTCATTTTTTGTGAGCAGAGGCTATCAACACTTATTCAGGGTAACAGCATTTGAGAGGCAGAGCTGGAACGGTTGATGCTGTGGTAGCTGCGTAAGGATATTTAGACTATGACTTTTTAAACATCAGAAACAACCAGGCTGCTTATTGAAAGGACAGTGCTTGAATGAGAAAATGAGAAAATTGCTCCTAGGAAAATTGCCTAAGGACAATGACCTATGTCATTTGGGAACTGTTCCTGGCTTTTTCAACCAGTTGGCTCTGTGGCAGTTAAGCTGCTTGTGTCCATGCCGTAACAGCATGCTTATCCCTGTTCCAGAGGGGAGAAAGCTGAGCAGGTCTGCCCACGCTGGTCTGAAACAGCAACCTCCTGACATCTCCCTAGGCAGAGCGTACTCTGCCTTCTGTCCCCCGGCTGGCCGCGAGCTGCAGCCCACAGGATTGCTGTGCATCATGTGCAGGCTGGACGCTCGGTGCACCCGAGGCTGGGCTGGGGGCTCAGAGTCCGGCAGGTGGTGTGTGGTCAGCTCATGCATGTTTTGCTTCCGTGAGTGGACAAGCCCTCAATTGCAAAAGTTCAAGACAAAAGTAAAGCTACTGCCTGAATTCTGTTTTCTCTCTGGCCGTATCTGTCCCTTGAGCATTTCTTTTCTCCTCTTACAGCTCCACAGAGGAATAACTTTCTTCATAATCGTATCAGAGGCAATATATTGAGGTGTGGTGTGGGTTTATTGGGTTTTTGATTTTATTTGTTTGGTATTTCTTAGCAGTCACTTTGGATGGCACTTCTGTTTGTGCACAATATCTCAGTTGTCATCTAATTCACATATTTGAGGTTAAGGCATTTCAGAGAGGTTTGTACCTGCTTAAAACTTCATTTTCCCTTTAGGTTGCAGAAAGCCGTGGATTATCATCTGGTTGGGCTTTGGGACTGTGCAGAGTTGTGTGTTTGGCTGCCCCCTCGACAATGGGTGGAATTCTGGTACCTCTCACTGGGGCCGTACGCGCTTTGGCTTCTTATAAAGCACACACTGGAAAGCGTGTGTGGGCTCCTGCACCTCTCCTGGAGGGCATTTAGTGCCCAAAGGTAACACTTGCAGAATTGCCAAAGCTGGCTGAGAAAATTAAGCCAAGTGTTTTGAGTAGTTCACCTGCAAAACTCCTGTTTTCATGGTTTCCTCTAGCTGTAGTCTTACATTAAGCCATGCGTGATTTTGAAATTGTTAACCATATCACCTTTGAATAGGTAGAAGCATAAGAGACTGTCTTTAAAATTTATTTTGTGTAGACTCCTGTAGTTCAAAAGTACAATTCTGATTGTTTTCATAAAACTGCAGCTTCATTTGATAAGGCAACTTGTTTAGGTTTGGGAAGTTTGAAGCAGTTTAAGGACAGTTAATGATGAGCCAAAAGCCCATCCCTGTGTTGCCTTTCAGGTCACTTGGGCTGGAGATACAGTCCATGGATCTCAGTGTTTGGTCTGATGGTCTGGTAGCAGAACCACTTTTAGAAAGCTTTTACTAACTGACGTAATTTCAAGGAGACATGGAGCTCCTCTGTATTGCGTTCAGAGGAGGTAATGGTGGTTTACAATATGCTGGAAGCAAAGAGCAATGCTTGTTTTCTCATTGGGTAATGTGTGCCCAGGGAAGAGGGGTGGGGGAGCGTGAGAGCAGCCTGCGGTATAAATTATCATTCAGTCCTGCTTTGATGCCTTTTTTTATTAGTATTATTTCTGCAGGTCATATATTAAATATATGGTAATTACATATTTGGAGATGAAATGTGTTTTAATATCCTGTCTGATGTTCTCACTGGAAAAAAGAAAGAAGGTAATATTGTTGGTACTTTGCTGATTTGGTTTCTGATCTAGGAGTTAGGGATATTGCTGTAGAATCAAAGGTAACAAATAGTGTAGACAACAATGAAACAAAATATTCAGGGTTTTCATATAATGGCTTTCCTCTGGATGTTCCCTTTATGCAATAAAGCTGAATAGAAATGAAAAGGAGGGTAAAACTTGATTAGCTACTGCAACGTGGTGGAGTCTAAGTTTATTAATGTATTTAAGGCTGTGTCTCTGTTCAAGTGTGAGGACACAATGACACCATTCGGTGTTTGTAGGAGAGACATAATGTTTTGTTTGGTATTTTTGTTTAATTTTAAGCAAAACTTAATTTTCTGTTAGACAATTTTCCATTAGGCAGAACTTTAGGGTGTGTTCAAAACTATTTTGAATTGAAAGAAACTGCTTTCCTGTAAACTTCAAATGGATGAAAATAGGATAGCATGTATTTCACAAAATCATTGCTCGTTTTATGAGATCCTGGGACAACACATTTTCCCTGCTCTTCTATTGAGCTTTATTGTCGCTTGTACAGACTCACACGTGGAATTAGGCATGTCTCTTGGTATGGCTCGCAAAGTTGCTGATGCTCTGCCATGGGCATGCTGATCACTGCAGCTGTGTATCAGCTGCGCTTGGGGAATACAAGCTTCCTCCTATCAGTTGCATTGCTGAACTGCAGCTCAACAGCTTTCTTTAAATAAATAAAAAAACCACCAAATTTTCCTTTGGTCCCACCAAGATAGTCTTTTCATGTTTGTAACTGAAACTGTGAAAGTTTGGGAAACACTAGACATACGGGAGAAGTAGCTACGCCTTCTGAGTCTGCATGGGAAACTGTTGTTATTGTCAGCATATGTGGGCGTTAGGGGGGTGCCTAGCAACTTCTTACAGCTAACGGAAATCAAATCATCTTCCAGGCATTTGCCTAAGCTTACAATTTCCCCCTCTGTTTTTTTTTTTTTGTTGTTGTTGGTTTGGTTTGGTCTTTTTCCCCTCTTAAAGTCTAGTCAACACATACTTACCTTTTTTTTTAATGTAAACTGTGCCACCTTGTCAGGTGTACATATAAATGTAAGGAGTGGGAAGTTGTAAAGGGCTAAATATTTGTACCCCAGTCAATGTTTTCCAGGATTCTCTGGTTTATGGCCTTTTGCTAGTCTGCCTCAAAACCTTGCCTCTTTTCCCCTCATATCTTCTTGGATCCTTTTTAAACTCGGTTGCACTCTTTTGTCATTTAATATGTTAAATTTTCATATATAGTAAGTGTGCCCAACTTGATTAGTCTTCTCTTTCTCCTGCAGTGTAGTACATAGTTTTCAGTTTCACCATTCCAATTATCACCTAAACGTTACAGAAAAATTGGTACACTCCAGTGTTGTTGAGGCAGGCCTGTGCTGGCCTCTTAAGTCTTGCGTTATTGAAGGCTGCGTTCAGTTTTTGTCTTAATGGTCAGAAAGCATCAGATGGCCTTACTGTAGTTCATTTTCTCTCTGAAGTGGTGAGATATCAAAGACAAAAAAACCCAACACCTTTCCCCTCAAAAAAAAGGAGAAAAGATAATTAGGTTTGAATGTAAATACTAATTCTGTGGTATGATTAAAAGAAGTTAATTGAAACAGTGTTTATGTGGTGCTGAAAATTATCTTCCACAGATAAATGTAGAATTATTGGCGTAGGTATAAAATCTTAAGTTGAACATTTTGGCAGACTTCTGTGTGTTGTGGTGTGTAAGAATAAAAGAGGTGGAGAAAACCAAAACTGGTATTCCTGCAAAAACTGCATCTCCAGCTCTGGCCTGTGGCTGTCCTCATTCATATCTCACCATCCTGAACGTAGTCTCTGATCGATGCCCTGTGTTACTGGGTCAACTTGGGGGCAGATCTCCTGCCTGCTGTTTTCTGTGCTTTGCTGGAAGGGTTTTACCTTAGAAGAGGGAAGCTCTGAGGCTTCCTTTTTTCGAGCAGACCTATTGACTACCGTCAGTACCTGGAGAGCCCCACTTCTTCCAAGCCCTGGTGGTGCTGCCTGAGAAGGCGCACCCTCCTGTGTACGCCACTGCCCGTGGGGGGTCCTGCTGCTTTTGTCCAGAGAGACTCCCTGCCTTTGGAAACCACAGCGTTGCTTACGTTGCTTTGCCACCCCTTCTTCATAGTCCTCCGTGATGAGGAGGAGGGAAGGGACTCCCAGGTGAGCTGGTTGGAAGAAGGGACTTTCCTGTCCTTCCTCTGGGGGAATGTCAGACCAGGAGCTGCCCCTCCATCTCTTGAGTCTCCCCAAAATATAGTGAGGGGAGGTGACACCCCAAGGGCTGCTGACAGAAAATGTTAGGCCAGCACAGGTCTTTCAGGAAGGAGTAGAAAGGCTGTTGCTGTCTATGGTGCAGGTTAGCAGTGCTGGGCTCAAAAAAAAAAAAAAAAGGCAAGCCAGACCTGGCCAGCGTAGTTTTCCATCTTCAGTTTTTCAAAGCTGATACTAACTACAGAAAATCCTTCTAGCCTTATTTGCATATCTGAATATAGAGGGTTTGTTTATCTGCGTTATTCTCCTTTGCATGTTTTCCTCAAATAATTGAGAAAGTGTCGTATGTGTCTGGTGAGGTGAAACATTTGACCAGGAGATCTGTGCTGAGAACAGGAGGGGCATCCTTAAGACAAGAGAGTATGAGAAAGTCTTGTGAGTCTCACCCAGCCCTGGATTACACCATTTTGGTTTTGCTGTATTGTTTTATCTTGGCAATTTCTTATGAAAGGTCTTTTGCATTTTGTTTGTGCTTAATTCTCATTAGTGGTAGTACAAGTGAAACATAAGAATTGATGGGAAACCGGATCTCTGACCTAAGGAAGTCTATATCATGCACTTATGAATACAGAAGGAAATTAATGTGCTTGACTTCATAATAATATATAAAATATATGTAGAGTATATGGAAATATATTTTTAAAGTGGAAGAAGGCATTCTGAGTGAATAAAGTATGCATATTTGCCTCTGATAGTAAATTCCTTTAGATGACTTTTTCTCTGAACCAAACTACAGTAGTTTGTATCATTTGTTACCAAATAATATGTTCTTCCTTGGTAGAAATCATATAATAAACTCTCAAATTGGGATAATTTGATACAACTGAACCAGAAATAAATTAAACCTGACAAATCTGTCATAAACTGTAAGTTTTAATAGAAGCTTAATCTAAGCTTTCATGACTTTGTCAAAACCAATAATGTATCAGGAGCTGGCTCTGAAACTGGCTGTATCATACTGCAGAACTGCAAAGGTTAACGGGTTTTTAAGATCCAGCTGTGAAGTTGCATACATTTTAAAATGTCTTTAGCGGCAGGCATATTTCTGGTTGCTTAATGAAAAGATGCTATTTGTTGATGTTTGTTCTTTTACTGATAATTTAATGATTCCTGTATTGAAATACACTACTGAATATGTCAATGATGACTGGTTAGAATTCGGGCATGATGCAAGTAACAACCATATTCTGTTTCTGTCCCTCAAATGTCTGCTGCACTCATTTCAATGTGTGACCTTGCATGTTTTGTGCCTCATACTTGAGTGGTCTCGCTAAAAGGTAGTGATCATAATATAGGTTTGGGGAGCCTGAATGAATTCTCAAGATTTTAATCAATCATCCTTGATCTCTTTTCCCAGCACTTCCTACTGTCAACTCTCCCCAGTGGCAGCACCATTCCTTTCTTCTCCTCTCTGTGCACCTGTAAAAGTTATTCCTAATGAAATAAATTCAGTGTCAGTGCACCCTCATAACAGAGAAGGCAGAAAAACACTTTAGCAGAATGAGACTTTCAACATTGCACCAGAATTCTTGTTTCATGGATGATATGCATACAGAATCAAAGGTGTTTGTGAGTAACAACGTATAGAGATGTTGGGGATATCACAGCTTTGTAGCAACCAGATTAACAGAAGTATTTCTGTTAAAAGAATGTTGTAGAATTGTGAAAGTGCTTCATAAGAACCTTTCTTCCATAAAATTCCATACAATCTATGTGAGTTCATGAAGGATTATGTTGATTCAAAAGAATAAACTGACCCAGTAAATAATTTTTGGGGTTTTTAATGAATTAGTTTATTTTTTTACGTTTGGAGACACCTCAAAAGAGAAAACAAAAGCATTTTCCAAAGAGACCAAACAAAGAAAACTCAGATCTCATCATGAATCAAGAACAACTATTTGCGGGGGGTGGTAGGGTGGTAGTAATTGAAGTTTTGTACTGGACTAAGTAAATTTGACAGGATCCCCTATGAAAGTGTTATTGGTATTTGGCTCTTTTACATGGGAGGAGTTTTTAAGGCAATCATGACTTATACAAACAAACAAAAAATTTGTGAATTTATGAATGATCTCCAACTGCTAGCATGTTTGTATTAATTAAAAAAAAAGGTAGAAAAAAATTGAAGCTGTAAAAATTAAACTTTTCTGCTAAAGTAGAAGTAAAAAACTACTGCAACTTTTCTTCTTATACTGAGAAAACTCTTGTGTACTATAGGGAGCAATGTTCATTCATTTCTTTGAACAGCTTAACTTTCCAAACAGTGAAACAGCATGCAATTGGTAAATATGCTTACATAGTACCCTGTGGTAATTACATCCTTTTGTTTTTGTGATGTAGGATGACTATGGCCATCTTGGTTCAAAAATGAGTGTGTTCTCCTTGGAAAGCAACTCATACAACTAGGAGATTTATCTATGAATATAGACTAGATGCATATTTTATAAGAAGGCTGTAAGAGTTTTTCTCCCTTTCACCCCCAGTCATTCAGAAAAGTGTAATTTATTAACAGTGAGCCATTTGCTTAAGGTAAATCAGTAGCAGATGTAGTTATCTCTGTCTTTGCAAAGGTCACTGGCTCTGGGTAAGATTATTTTATGAGAAGATGTGCTATTGTAGGTATGATTTATCCCCCCCCCCAGTAGATATTTGATGTGAATCCATAATATTTCTCTTTCTTCTTATTTTTTTTTTTTTAGTTTAATTAAAGAAAAAAATCTGAAGTTCCTCTTCCAAATTATTGCTTCTAGTATATTAAAACAGTGATGTACAATTCTTTTCTGGTGGTAACCATGACTTGAGCTAGTACAACAAAACGTAATTTCCTGAAGATAGTGATGAAAATGTCCTTATTTAAAGAAAACCAGAACCCTTAAATGTGTTTTTCTTTTTGCTCTCCTTAAAGAAAATATGCATTTTAGAACCTTTGACTGTAATCTCTGTCCTCTTTGTCTTGCTACCTTCCACTCCAAATGGACCAAATGCAACTGTAACTATCAAAACCCAAATTAAACTAGGAATGTAAAGATGCATCAATTTAATTTTTTTTGTGTGTGTGTGTGTCTGTTCTGCAGGACCAGGGATAAATTCTGGACTATCTAGGAGGAAATTAAATTCTGATGGCTTTAAACGCCTTTGCATACTTCTGTTTTAGGAGGAGGAGGATGCCAAGGGCAGTCATGCCTAGGGTTTCAGTTCAAGTTTCCCGGGGTTGTCTGCCACACTGCTTGAATATTGCGTGCTCTGGCCCTGGTTCAGGGATGCCTCCTGGCAGATTTTTGAGCACCTCCTTGTAAGATAGCCACCATATGGTTGTCAAGTACAATATCCATGCTGGTTCACTCCTTGTACAACTGGTAAAGGGTCTGCTAGGATGTCATTATGTTGCATGAGCTCAACTGCTGGTAGTAAGGCTGAAACCAGTGTGAAGGTCACTCCTGACAGGTAGTATTTGTTGATATATCTTTTAGGAAATCTTAAATCAGAACATTTCAACCTGGTAAATCTGCATATTTCTGGTTGGGTTTTTTTGGTAGCTCAGACAAATCTGAATTGTTGTATTTAATGTATTCATATATTCCATATATGTCATATTTCATAATAGCTATTATTGTTTTAACAGTGCACTGAGCTGTGAGGCCCCTGCTTATATGTGCTCTTATTTGGGCTACTTTAAAATTATATAATGTCATTTTGGCCAGGTATTCCAGTCGTGTTGTGCAGTAAAATATTTGTAATGTAATATATTTTGTGATGTAAAATATTCCTCACAAATTTGGCTCAGTGGTGGCAGGAAGTGCCGGCAGGGAAGGGGGCAGGATAGTGCTCTCTGGTCTGTGGGGCTTCCGCCAGTCAAGGCTACGGGGAAAGGAGAGGTCTGAAGGAAAAGATGAGCAAGAGCCTGAGGTTCTTTGGGGATGCTCTGCACTTCTTAAAATTCATTTCTTCGCTCAGCTATTAAGCACCAAGAGCTAAAGGATTTAGATTGGTGGGTTTTTTTCAGCAAGACCATTATTTTCTTGGGCAGATGGATCAACCCATTACAGCGGTATTTTTATTTCTTTTTTTAATGCCAACCAGTCATCCTTGGATAACAAAGTATTGGAGAAGCTTGTTTTAGAGTTAACTCATGTGATATCCTATGTACCTCCCAGATCCCTTCCTGTCTGCTTCCCCATTTCCCATCTCTCCCAGGCCAGTTCTCTGCTGCCTGCAGCCTGTCTTACCCATGGGAAGGTTGTCTTGGAGCTGGCTGGGAGCTGCACATGTGCTGCGTGGTAGGACAAAATGGAGCATTACGGGAGAAGAAAACAAACCAAACGATGGCTTCTTGAGCCAAATTTATTTACTATTTTTAATTGCGTGAAACTGCTATGTTAGTTTATATTAGCTTGCAGTTTGACCAGCAGCTTTGTTCTGAGGTGGAAAACATGATTTAACTGAAGTGAAGAAATAGCAATAGAAATAGCAACAAGGCTGTAGCAATGAGGTTATGCAGAGTCTGAGACACGGTTTTGGGATTCGTGAGGATAACCTGATAGTTGTTAACGTTGTTTTGTTGGTGGTTGGCTTTTTTTATCATAAAATGTACAGTAAATTAAACATGCCCTCCCAGGGTGCTTGGGTCCCTGGAGTGGGGAAGGGATGATGTGGTATATACCTGTTGTGGTTTTTTTACTGCAGCCAGTGGAAAAAGTCCAGTGCTGAGAGTTCTTAAGGTAAGCTGCACCTTTCCAGGTATAAAAGGGCGGTGACACCTACTTAATT
>VZTV01013536.1:0-12030 GCA_013400875.1 Anhinga rufa | reverse complement strand
AAAGAAAAGAAAAGAATCCACAGCTGCTGGGTTCCGGGCGGCGGGAAAGCTGCCAGCCGCAGGGAAGTGCGGCTCGATCGCGCGTGGAAGCGTCTGCAGCCCGGGTTCAGTAGGAGCTCACTTCGGCGTGACGTCCCTGTTCAGGGCTGCCAAGAAACCCTGTGACCCTGCGTAGGCAAAGCGCCGTCTGAACTAAAGGCACGAGTTTTGGATAGTCTCAACGTAAATGGGATCAAATGTAAAGCTAGCACCCTTCCCTAGAGCTCGAATAGCATTCACAAACTTCATTTACATCCAAAATGAAGTAATGCAAAGCGAATCAGGGCTTCTTTATCATCATTTTCAATAAAGTACCCATACAAGACGTCCACATATCTAGCGAACCTGCTTTGATTATCCAGAGTGTCCTGCAAAGCATAAACACACCTTTACTCTTGGACAGAAACAGCAAGGACGAGCGAGCGGCAGCAAAGGAAAGCGAGAGTTTGGAGAAGACGGACAACTTCTCAAAGGAGGATAAAGCCTGAGGAAATCCGCAGATACCTCCCCAAGATATCCCACTCCTGGAATATTCCGGAAGCTCTCCTGCAGCTCCCTTCTCTTTACACCGACCAGGGAACAGGTCCAGCCAGATTCCCTCATCTTGGGGGCCAGTGGAAAGCCTGAACTAAGTATCTTCAGTTTGCTGCAGAACTGGTGAAGAGTCACCAGTTCAGTAAGGACCGAGCCCTGTGGCTCACCTGCGGGCACACCTGCCCCTACGCACACATGTGCACGCTAAGCAAGAGCTAAAGAAGTTTCTTGGGGCAGCTGCTGCTGCCAGCCCCCACTGCTGAGCACTCCTTTAGGAAATCCTGTCTCCTCACTGGAAATAACGTCTGCAGAAATCCGGCAAAAGGTGTTTTCAAGGACCACACCGACACATTAAAATCACTTGGTGCACTTTTTAATAGCACTGCTATTAAAAAGCACTTTCAGGAGTGCTCAGCATTGGTCTCCGACTGCTCCTATTTAAGTCATGGCCATTTTCAACATTTTCCTTCTTGGCAAGAGAACCCAGTCGGCAGCACTCCTGCAGCAGGGCTGTCTGCGTTTCTGAGGAGCAGGCTGCTTCTCCATACTCGGCACGTGAGCAAAACCACAGACTGACACATGCTGTCACTTCTCCAAGGGCAATCAGCAAGTGGCAGTCGTGTGCGAAGCGCTTTGCTTCCTTTGAAGAACAGGCTTTGAAAATAAAGAGGTAACCCGAATGCAAGAGAAGTGGCTCTAACTTCGATTACTCATAACAAGTATGTGATGATGTGGAATGGTATAAATTCCCCCAGCGCACGCTCAGGATGGTTGCGTGACTCACAGCTGGCTCAGCCACCACTGTGTTCATGCAAGCCTTCCCCCTCACCGCTCTCAGGTCTATACCACCTTCCAGGGAAACCATCGCCAACCATTTGAGAAAGATTTTTAAAAAGCCTAATTAAAAATTCCCTCCCCTTATGCTGAGTACCTTAGTTCTACTGGGAGGAAAAGGGGGAAAAAATGCAACTAAAAGTTAAAATTGTTTTATCAAAGTCCAATTCTTGGGTGCTTTCAGGAGTAGCAACGAATGCTGCGAGTTCCAGACCAGCAGGAATCCTTTCCCTCAAGTTACGTAGGTCCTCAGGACTGTTGGACCTTCCGAAGACTGGCAGACCCGATTATTGGAATCGGACATCCTGAACTGTGATTTGAGAAGCCTTTTGATAGTCCATATGGTGTCACTTGGTGGAAACTGCTCCAGGGGATGGAGTCCAGAGATGGATTTAAGAGAGTGACGGAGGTGACAAGAGGTTATGTGGGATAAAACAGGTAAAGGGAAAAATACAGGGGTGTCAAAGATACAGATGTGGCCCCCAGAAACAGGGAGTGTAGCAGCGCAGAGGTCGGTCAGCAAGAGGAGATGTGAATTTGAAACGTCCACGGGTCTGAGCAATCCCGTGAAATGTGGAAAGGATTGATTCCTAGCGGAATGGTTGTTATCACATACCTCATCATGGCCTTCTTCAGTTGCCAGACATACCTGTCTCTCCTAACACAGCAAGGCGCAAGCTGATTTCCATGGACACACACAGCATGTGCTTTACGTGAGGATAGAACTGTGAATAAACTACACGATTTAGCTAATCACATTGCTTAATACCTACAGACAAACCCTAGATCAACAGTAAAACAGAGGTATGTTCCTAGGCTAAATGAAGAGCCAGCCTTTTTCTGTTCAAGTTCACTCATAGCTGTAAACTGTAGAATCTTTGCTTTTAAAATGCACTTTACCTAATTTTGTTCAGTGTGTGTATACAGCAGTTATCGATATAGTACCTGAGCATCACCACAAACAACATTCCTGTTTGGAAATTCCTTAAAATGGACTTTCAGGCAACACAGAGTGACTCTGAGATCCAGCAGTGCCAACGGGTGTTTCCGTACCCGGCGGGGCACTCGCCGTCCTCATGGCCTATTTTCAAGCAGCTGCAACATCTCCCACTCTAGCTACACATTTGACTAGGTGACCGACCATCCTGTTTGCTTTGATTTAACGCTTTCCTTTAAGCTAACAAATACCACCTTAAAGAATCCTCCTTTCTGACTCCTGTTTTGGAGGAAAAGATCCCTTTGGGCCACTGGAATCCTTGCACTTGCTTATCCGTCTTCCCGAGCTGTAACTTTCTTAGGCTGTTCCGATCTGTCTATAATTAGCTTTATAACAAAGATGATTTCAGGGACTGGCAAGACAAATGGAAGATAACACATGACTTCAGAGAAAACAAGTCAAGCTTTGAGCTTCCAATGACATCCTCTACTTTGTTCTTACACATTACTCCATCGTCGAGATCACCTTGCAATTGCCCGAACGTATTCCCAGCACTCGTCGTTGTTGCTGTATCATCTTTTGTGACTCAATCTGTCTTGTGACAAGACAGACCGATTAAAGAAGTGCTGCTCCTGACGAGCTTTCAGAGTGTAACAATTACACATCTTGAACAGCCGTTACTCATATTACAACACAGATTTTTTTTTTCTGTTACACTCCTAAATAATGGAATCCTCTTGGTTTCACTTAGGCCAGGCTAGCACTTTCGATCTAACAGCAGTTACAAAAGCCCCGTTACTTCCGCCTCTCTGAAACAGCACTAAAGATCATATCTGACCATGAGAAAAAAAAAATTGTATGTAAATAAAAGTTAAAACTAATGTGTTCAGTGGCACAGCTTGCACTTCAATAGCTGGGCCAGCTTTGAAGCATAGCTGAGAAGCTACACAGCTCAGGCTGTGTAGCTGAGAGGTATTACACCACCTCTAAATGAAGGCAGCTAATCCAAGCTAAATACAAGCTACTGCCAGTGCACTGACCTATGTCAAAAAATACCAGCACAAAGCTTGGTTTGGGACAAGGCACCCACATTTGTAGCCGAGAGGCTCAAAAGGTGCAGCCACGGCAAAACAAAAGCCAAGCTGCTTTGCTACCAGCCGCATACAATTATCAGGCAGCAACATGCCTTGGCTCTGCTGTGCAAGACAGGCAGAGCTGCCCAGGGAGATGGACTCCAAGTAGAAAAAACAGCAGTTACTTGTACACCCAGCAGACACCCAGAAGTAAGTACAAGTAATGGAGGGAGGAACCGGATCCTGTGCTTTTTGCATGATGTGCATGCCTGCCGACACTGGCAAAAGTGAGGTAGTTGGCCAGGCTGCAAGGGATACCTACACACATTTTAAGATGGAACCTCACCAAATCCTCGTATTTAATTTCTACCAGTGACTCGTACATGCATGCATTCGACTACCTCTGAAATTCAAAAGCGAGAGCAGATGCTGGAGCAGGGATGTTATGAGCCTGAAGATCAGCCCTGATGTGAAAGGGGAAGGACGCTGCGGAGGAGGCAACTTACCTGAGTGACCAGGGCAGGGCTGCTGGCTTCTGAAAGGACAACACACATGGGCTCCGCTTTAACCCCGTTCCAGTGGATAGCTCTCTTCTTTAAAGTCCGTATCTTGGCAACTAAAGCAGACAAAAAAGCAGACAATGTTCTATAGGAAACTATCTTCTGTTGGTTCGGCAAGTGCAATGCAGAAGATAACCAAGAAATCGGACACTCTTCCAGACTTCCTCCCTAAACCAACCCACCTCCAAATCTCTCTACTTTCATAAACTGCTGCCTGTTCTGGCGCTACAAAATAGTTTCTCCTGTGCAGTGCAAGAAAAATATTAATTTCAGACAGGGAGATTTTTTCCAACTCTCTAAACAAACAAATAACCCATCATTTTAACAGAAAACTGTTTCCTTCTCCCAGCAAAAAGAAAAGCTAATTTAATGGATTATTTTTCTCACTAAACACAAAATGTAGGTTCTGGCAGTTGTTTTTAACATCAAAATATTGAAAAATGTCTTCTTTTCAGTCTCACTTGTTCTATTTGACAATTTTAATCATGAAGGTCAGTAAACAGAAACTATCAACTTTGATCTCTTATTTCTATCACATTATTAAAACAAATAAAAATTATCATAACTAATGTAAGCAGACATAGCAAAACTAAAGACCAGCAGGGTGGCTGAGTACGCAGACGCTGCTTCCTCAGGCATGCTGCAAAGTGCCCCCACAATTTAAAACTATTAAACATGAAACCATTAAAAGTAGTTACTCTACTGGCTGGATGTTAACATACCACGTCTTAAGTTCTTGGTAGGCTATTTTAAAAACAATACCGAAATATGCACAATACAGTAATAGTGAAACAAAGTCATACCGTCATATTGCTATAGTCACTCCTTACTTCAGAAGTACATGAAGGCGCTACAAGGCAGCAATGCCTATGGGCTCACACAGCTAAGAGGGACTGAACAAGGGCAACCTTCCCAAGGCCAGTTCCAGACAGCCCCTGCAGAAATGTCTGTGCCCATTTGATCAGTTACTGCCTTGCGGCTGTGTGCGGCCATCTCTGCCAGGGCTGCTGTCCCCTGGGTAAGACACTAGTGCAAAGCTCATGCGTGCCTTTTTTCTGCTACCATGCAAATTCAGTCAACTGGGTTAAACATCCTCAGAAGGGGTTTTTTAGGCTAAGGTCAGGTGAAAAGCTCCTCTCGTGCAGCCACCGCTGCCCAGAGGGGCTTCCCTGAGGTGGCTGGTGGAGAATGGCCAAGTAGCGACCCTGCGGGCTCCAGGACCGGGGCTGTACCCACCCGGTGGGGAGCACTGACGTTCTATACCCACACAGCTTTCTGCAGTGCTCATCTGATCATGGCTCACACAGAACTTCACTAGATTTTTTGCTCTTTAAAAGGTATTGTGCGACTTTTAACATTTTCTTATACAAAACTTGTTCTTACACAAGGTAAGATCAACAGACCCACACAATTCACAAAAGTCAAGTCTTTATCCGAAGGGACCCTGCCAAGACATTCAGGGAAAACAATGCCTTTAACACATAAGTAAATAAATGCGAGAAAATTAAATTATCAGTAATTAATGCTATGGGGCACATTTCTGGTTCTGTAAGTGCAGAAATGCTATGATCTTCACTATTTTTAAAATAAAAATATGTTCCAAACACTCTGTATACTACACACGCGACAAAATGATGTAGTGCACACATGGCATATTGTATTCCAATAGACTTGAAAACTTGAGTAATCAAGTTCACCTTTCTTACAACTCAGATTAAATCAAAAGTCCTGCTTCTCATTTACATGAAGAGCTGCTGGCACTGAAAAATTCCCTCTAGCACAAACAAAAATCACAAAAAGGAAAGCTGGTCTAATACCAGGTGTTTCTAGTAAAGTGATTCCAATGCAATCTTCTAGGACAACCAGGATTAAAATTCAGGTCAGACAGTCTGTTTTCTATAATCAAAGGAGGCAGTAAGGATATCCAAAGGGGAAGAAAACCCAAATACATTTTGAATGTCTCAAAATATTTAAAGATTTCATTTAATTGTTGAAAGTGTCCACTTCAGTTCTTGCACAATGATACGTATCTTCACATGCCTTCATCTGTCTCATTAAGAAAGCAGATTTTGTTTTAAATTGTCTAACATGAAAAATACTGCTAAGTCTATTCATAAAACAGTATTCTATATTTTTATTTTTCAAACAGCAAGTGACCACATTTAAAATGCATCATTTGCAAATATAAATTATCAAACTATTAGTTTAATTAAAAATAAAGCAAAAACATAACTTCCCTTAGTATCACAATACATAGAAGGGTATTATAAACCCAAAAAGACTAAGTTAACCATTAAGAAAACAATAATGTCAAAAGTGATGAAACTCATTAAGTCACTTAATGAATAAAATCATCCCTAAGAATACAATACCGTCCACCATGATTATGTATAAAAAAAAAAAAAAAGCAATCTTTCACTGTATTATACAGATAAAACAATCCAATCCTTCATGCCACATTTTGTAAACCATGACATAAATTACACTCACAGTCAACTGAACAGGAAGAGTAACTCCCAAAATATTTTAAGTTGGTTTTAGGGCAGAAATAGAATCATTTAAAATATATCAAGTTTAACCAAAACATTTCATTTGGTCAAGCCTGCTATCCAAATAGTTTTGTTTCCTGCAAAACTATTTTTGTCTTTTTTGAATTATGAAATTTAAATGCTTCTTTTACATATTAAATGTAAGCGATGTGTTGAACTACATTAAATCCTTTTATACTTGCATCATTTTTGCCATGAGGCCTAAACATCTTTCATGTATCTACATACATACATACACACATACACACACACACACACACACACACACACACACACACACACACACTCCTGAAATCAGAGAATTCCTCATTTCACAGGAATAAAGACAGACTCACGTACTGATTTCTGTCAGAAACATAAGGAATATACAAATTCATACTTTTCAGGTTCCTACAAAACCATCTCTCACCTATATACATACTTCTACTGATGGAATTTAGGTTTCGGTCTTTTGTCTGATATTAAAGGGACGGAATAGATGTTGTAGGATAAAGAAATACTGTATAATCATTGAAATAAACCTATTATCCTAAATTTATCTATATGGATTTTTCTTTTTTATTAATTGAAATACAAAGAAGGCATATGGACTTCAGGAAAATAACACTATATCAGAAAATGCACTGTAACAGTGTTCCACTATATATATCATCAGGTTTTTCGTAACACAATTTCTTCTGTACACTAGATTTTGTACTAATTTCTCTGTCTTCAAATTCATCATATTTCCAGATCCAATTCAGCACTACATAGTATGCCTTCAAAGTAAAAGGAGGTCACTTGCTTTATTGAATACCAAGTTCCCTTCCAGACAGCATTAAAAGAAAGACAAGACTACACAGATAAAGTCCAGTATAATTCATTTCTGACAATGAAAATTTCAACCCCTCATACTGTTGCAAAATTCCTCCTACTGAAATGCTTTACTACAATAATAATAATAATCATAATAATAATAATAATAAAAAGCATACATTACATATAAAAGATACCAGTGTACTAAAAGTGACAGAAGTGGACTAGCAAATCCTTCAAAGCACATATTATATAAATGACTAGCATTTAAAAACATTTTTTTTCTATAAAATGTAGGTCATATACATTTATAAACTGGGGGTGGGGGGTTCTAAAGCAGTGATGACTGTTCAAATAGTTATGCTGCTCTGTACAGTCTAATACCTATTCAATTCAAACTATAAGTTTGACATTTAGTTTATTTATCAGAATAAACCCATCTCATCATCTCATAGCTCCCAATATGAAAAATATGCAACTCAAATGAAGAGGTGACTTGTAAGCTCACTGTTTATCTGCATATGAAATAAGAAGAGAACTACTCCTTTCTACTGGAGGCCCAAGTCTCATCAGTTCAGTATCAGGACTTAAAGACTCCAAATTTAAGTAGAGGAATTGTCAGGAATCAGCACAGAAGCAGAATAGTATCTCTCATCCTTTAGAGACACAGCTATTCAACTTTTGCAGTCTTCCTCATCTTGCAGAAGTGCAGCCAAGCCATTCACTTCTTACTCAAACTGTGTACGGATGAAGCCATGGATCTAAAGACTGTCCCCTCTGTGACTGAAATTGTGCTGTGTAAACAATGTTATATGCTCCAGCAGGAGGACATTTGAATTTATTTATAAAAAAATGATTAAGAATATTCATTAACTCAAACAAGGCTATTAACTCCCAAAGGTATTTTTGGAACTTATCCCTGTGCTACTTGTAAAGTTAGCACTGTCATGTATTATTGCTTACAAACAGTACATCATCGTATGCCTTCTAACAGAGCAGTACTGTGATCAGTTCCTACGTATTTACAGGCTTTTTTGTTTGTTTTTTAAACAAGCTATAAAAACATTACATACTTTACAGACAATACAAATACTCAAGTCAAACAAATGGAATGCATAACAATAAGAAACGTCATAAAGGAAGACTGACATAAGTCCTTGATTGTCAAGACACATTTATATTTATATATAAACTCTAGCTGTGCAGAATCAAAGATTCAATCATAGGTACATCCTTATTTCATAAATCATATTTACAGCATGATATTGCATAAAAAAATAAAATAATGTTGTTTACACAATATTACCTTTCCATCCATTGGATTAAGGAAAGCAAGAAACAACTCTTAGAAATGTTTGCTTGCCTCAGTTTGTGTTTCCTACCAAAAGATGTCATTTTAAAAAGGAAACATAAGGTTTTATATGCCGAGTAGAGCAAAAGCGACTATAAATGTATTTCCCTGACACAAAGCAAATTAAAACTGAACAAAAGTTTAAATTTTAACTTAAAGACGTCTTGTCATTAGCAGTAATACTTTCTTAGTACTTGTCCTTTGCAAAGTGAGTTTTAGCTAAATGCATTACATGCCTAACATAAACATGCATTACCGTAAGCTGAATGAACTTTCAAAGTTACAAGGCTTCATTTTAGTAAAACATTTAACACTAGGAAACTGTAACATTACTAATTTGCTTCAGTACCAACCATGTAATCTGAAAGTTCACATGTGTACTGGTACCGACTGCATGAGCATATTTCTGCCTGTTAAAATTTCCAAACGGATTCCCAGGAGTATTAGGATTTTCCCTGCAATTTGTAATCATATTAAAACAAGCAAACAAAGAAGAATAAAAATCAAAGCTCTCAAAGCCAAGAAAATTTAGTTAGCAAATATACATACATAAAGTAATCCAATGCTGCAAAATTCAGAGTGGATTCACCCAAATATTCTGGTTCATTTCAAATAGTTACTACATATGATACAAATACTATAAAAATATTCTGAGCAAGCATGGAATATAACGTATCTGTCCAGGTGGAAAGTTTTCATAGGAGAACATGAATACTTTAGAATAAACTCCAAAAGTTACAGTAGAACCCCAATAATTCGCAGCAATGCCTTAGAAACCCTTTACAAATGACAATTTTGAAGATAGTGAAGAAGCAGGCAATAAAAGCAAGGATGTCACATCACAAAATGTACTTTGTTCATTTATTTTGACAACTGTAATTTAGTTTTCAATACTCCTTCTGCCTCCCAGTATACTAATATGGATTCTGTAGTATACTTGGGTGAAGTAGTACAGCATTACTAATATGAGACCTCGCTACAGTACGTTTTAGACCATTGCAGAGAGGTGGGGAAGAGACCATCGGGGATGTATAAACCTACTGGATGCTCTGATTAGCGGTCAGCGAATTAGCAAGATTTTACTGTACTTCTCAATTAACAATGAAAAGCTCCCATCATCAAAAAAATTGACAAGTACAATATAAAAATAATACAAGTGTTATTTCACATTCTTGTCCTATTTTTCTTCTTGAAACACAATTTTCCTAAAGACAACACTAGGACACACAAGATCATAAACATGGTTCTTTTATCATCCAATTTAAATTGTTTATGTTGTTATTCGTAAACCAACATACAGTGATACACATGGTTAATCCTCCTCCCCAAAACTTGTAATTCATGATTAATTCATTCTCAAATCAAATTTAAAAAATGTAAATGCCTATTATTAGTATACCATTACAAGCTGGTTCCTTCATTGTCTGTTATATTTATGGTAAAACATATCCAAGGATCCATGCTAAAAGGGACACTGTCAAGTAATTTAGGACCAAAATATGGCCTATTAATATGTGTGTGTATATATATATATACACACACGTATTGTGTGTATATATAGAGAGTTTGGTAATAAATGTCATCGATTTCCTCTTTTTAAAATCATCATTGCTCTATCACTAAGAGATATCCCCAAAAAATTCCACCTTACACACACACATACACACATTCAGTGCTTGCATGACCTTTATGTAAGAACGTCTGTTGTTAGCTCTGTGGAATATAAATGCTCACTCCAGTCCTATGCTGACTGACTGAACGATTTCAGTAACAGAACAGAACAGAAAACCAAAGTCGCTTTTTTCCAGACATACACGGAAAACTAACAAAACTGAATATTGACCAGATCAAAATTAGCATCTGTAGCAGATTAAAAGCAGCAAAACATGAGCAGTGGAAAATGTTATTAAATAACGCAATTATTAAACAAGCAAGAGCTTTTTACATAGTTAAACCTCCCAGAACTATGTACACACTTATTCCAGAATAAAAGGGCATGTACTCAGGAAATCATAGCAGTATATTTGGTTAAATCCTCCAGTACAGAAAGCTTCAAGCATCGGCAGATCAACTATTCACACTACCGCTTGTACTTGTGGAAGAACCCTACAAGACAGTCCCCGTGGGCTAGACGGGGACTGCACAACCTGTCCTAAGGCACAGAGTATAGCTGTAATGGCTCAGCAGCAGGCTAGGGAATGAGCTGCGACATAAGGAATAACAGTTCCTCATCTGATTCCCACTTTGCTCCGGGGAAGAACAAGTTCCTTCACTCTGTAAAATAGCTTGCTCACTCACGCACCCGGAGCAGTGATTCCTAAGTGTGAAGATGGTGTGGAGTGAGAGCTACTCCCTTCTACTCCTCAATCACTTTCTCACAGCAGAGTATCAATGCAATAACTTTTTAAAATAAAGCTGAGTCAATCTCCTTTGGGAGAAGCAGGCTTTATTCCTCTTACCTCCCTATGGGGCCAGAGAAGTGCAGTAATAATCTAGCCCTTTTATTTCATTTTGGCTTTTGCAGCTTGTTGTATTTAACAAATAGTACTATTAATGGCCACCTACTTGCAACAACAGGACATCAGAACAAAGATGCTCACGCAGTATTCAGGCTGCACAAGCTAGGGTGTCATGGAAATGAAGCATTGGAAACAAAGCATGCGTTACAAGAGGTGGCTTCCTGGGATATAGGGGCCATAAGTCTTATGTCTGTGCAAACTAGAATAGAAAGTCAAAAAAACAAACTGACCATAAAGGAATCAAAACAGAGACATGAATCAGTTTAAAACCATTCTTTCAAAGAAATTTGTTTACATGTATCATTAATAATCCATAAGGAATTTACTATTCTCCCGTGATGCTCATTCTTCTTAACTCAGGGCCAAATATTCAGACAAAATTACTGGTTAAGTCATAGCACACTGAAACACCTTCCTATATTATACACAGGGTCAATGAATCAACAGAACCTGCTTCCTTATACAAAAGTACTAAGTCAGAAGTTTACATAAATTGTATTTCTTGTCAATATAAGCAGCAAGCTATGAATAACAAATGCACTTTCTCCCTTAACTGTACCAAGTGAAGTTAGTGCTGAAATAGTGATACCGTAAGGGAAAAGAGACATAGTGGGATCGGTTTCCTAGACGTGAAAATTAAGAAAAATATTGCTACTGCTTTGGGAAGAGGTGGGAACCGTTGTAGGTCCTGCTCAAGTCCCATCTTAAAAGACAGGATATATTTTAGTCCCTTGAGATGCAGTCTTTTCTCCTAGCTGATGGCTTCATCTGAGAGATACCAGCTAGCACTAGTGCTGTAAAAGGATGCCATAATCCTAGTAAAAAACAAAACAAAACAA
>VZTV01013535.1:14161-30215 GCA_013400875.1 Anhinga rufa | reverse complement strand
TTATTTAATAAGAGTATTTTTAAAGCTTACGACAGAACGACATGGACAATACGTCTTCTATATTGCCAAAATCTAGTTTTGATATCCTCCTATTTCAAGATCCTCTTTTGTCCTCACAAGGTCCACAGTCTGCCAGATGCCATTAAATAAGCTTCCTGCATTTAAACTTCTCTTCGGTGAAAATCTAAGTGTCCTGACCACTGTAATTAATATGCAAATCTACATTTTTAAGCACTAACTGGAAGTGTGGTGCCCATGCCACTAGGCTATGAAAAGTGGAAAAAACAAGACAGTGTGTTAGAGCAGAATCGAGCATTATTGCCAAACTGGAGGCTGTCAAAAATAAATTGTATAATACTGGATTTTATGCTAATTACAAATCATTCTCATTTGATAATGGAGATAACGGAAATCCTAGAAGTCATGACTGAAGCTGTAAGTTGTCTGTGGACATTTGAGTTCATAGCTTAAAAAAATTTTGTTGGAAATATAGGATGAGAGAGGTGGGGTTTTAAAAATGCAAATTCTGCCATGTTCTTAGCCCACAACATGTCAGGGGGGTTCAGTTGTCTTAAACTGAATGAAGATGTGAAGAACTGTAATGTGATTTCTTTCAGTGTGTATCCAAGTTTATATAAATCCTTCTGCATCGTTGATAAACCTTCTGATTTCATGGCATAGCAGGTATTCACATAATGCAAATCATTGTTACGTGCTAGGAAAGTCTCTTAACACATCTTAAATTCTTCATCATGAGGTACCCCAGTGGCCTACTAAGCCAATTGTCTCATGTTTCAAAGGGAATAATTCCTTGGTCTTTCCCTTCTCCCTCCCTACCCCTTTCTATTTATAAGATGAAATACACATCATTCAGGTGGAATGATTTTGCTCAAATACAGCACAAGTTCAGGAAACTACCTGGATACAGAGGAAAGAAAAAAGAAAAAAAAACCAGCCAGGTGAAGAACAGGTATCTTCCTTTCACTCCATTTAAAATCCGTATTCCATGGGAACAGTTCATTAAGGGGGATATTTTGATGTGTTTCTTTCAAATTAGTAAAAATAATCAGGTTGCATTATTATGCCAAAATTCAAACTTCACAGCTATATCTAGAAACCACGGTTCTAGATTTTCAAAAGCAAGTTTCTTAGTAAATGAAATATAGAGTGCATTACTTTCAGCAGCAAATAAAATGCAAATAAAAAAAAAAAGAACTCCAAAAGGCAGAATTCTAGTTTCCAATTCTAGTTTTGGTTTGGTCAATAAGTTTACAAATTAACCCTAATGATTCTTAGGTTCCTTTATTAAATTGCATGCTGTTTGTGCAAAGCTATTTAACTTCAAATTGTCATTGATTGAAAATATTAATTTATTAACCTTGAAGAACACAGACGTACTCCTATAGTCTGTAACTACTTTATGAAGTAGATTTTATCCAGCTCTGATGCTGCAGAAATCTGAATGTATACATACTTGGGTCTCAAAAAGATACAGAAATGTGCCTAACGTCTTGTGGCACAAACTATAGTCTTTCTTACACTGAAGTCCTCCTTACATGTTACCGGCAGTGGAAATGAATCATCTTGTACCTGTTTTGGATTTGTTTGGAAGGAGCTCTTTGCTGTTAGGCAAACTAATTTGGGACTCGTATTTCATAATAATAGTTAAATGTAAGTGTATGAAAATTTTTCCTATATAAATAATGCATATAGCAGATTCCCTTTTTGTGCCATTTCAAAGCAGTCAAGTTATTGGTTCTTCTAGAACAGCTTCTGTAAGTCCAGAATACCGTATTCGGATATTCCTAATGTTTCATCACTCATTTTTGTATGTAGCTGTTGAAAAATCACTCTTGCACCTTTACATACTGTGAGTTTATTGGTCTTCTGTCTTGCATTTCTGATGACAATGACCTCATAATATCGTATATATAGTAATCATAAACAATATAAAATTAGAACATTTTAAGTCTTTAAAATGAGCGAGACTTTCCTGTTCAAGTCATTGTTTTATGCATTCCATTTCCAAATAAAAGACTTGGCATATGGGATGGAGAGTTACCTTTTGTTGTTGGAAAGATTATGAAAAACTACAAAAGCAGTGTAACTTTGGAGATATTAAATGAAATGATTTAACTTTCCAGTTGTGGAAATGACATCAGCTTAAAACAAAAATGCGGTTAATGCAGAAGAAAAACTTCCAATATATAAAATTTCGTTGAATGTATTGCAGCTCATGCCAGCTTATTGGTATCTGTGATCTGTTTAAGAGTTCACGGATAACTTAAAAACTTCCTCACTCTAATAAGGTTAACGGTGGTAAGCAACTTGGCGGCCATCTCTCATTCTCATCTTCCATTAGGCTTGTAATGGCTTTGGAAGTTAAAAGATGACAGTGGTTTGGGGCTAGGGGCAGGGCTGTTCTAGAGTTAATTGGGCAAGTCATCATACGCTTCTGGAAGCACAGTGCTTATTAGTGCATAATAACATAACAGTCATGATTCTCTAAGGACTGAAGCGAAGAAAGGCAGCTGGCAACACTTCCTGCGGGTGTACATGACCTGTGGCTCAGTGCCTTTTGGCGGGGTTCTGGAGCCTGTGCTGTACTCCCGCACAGTGATCCACTTCCATACTGTGCTATTTCCTGCGCATCTTCCTCTGCTGCTCACTGCGCTCCCCATGGGGTGACCAGCCCTTGCGGCTTTTTTCCCTGGAGCCATAGGGCTAACAGTGACAAAATGGGCAGCAGCACAGACTGCTGCTCTCTTACCAGCAGAGTTCAAGAAGTCTGCTCTGCTTCTGTCACTGCTAGGGCAGGTGACGTATACATTGCTGATACATAGGCTCAGCACAAGCATATGTTCCCTTTTGACAGGGCATTATGCTCCACTAATTGTCAGCTCCAGCATCTATGCCTCAGTGCCAGAAGCATTAAGACAGGTAATTCTGCTATTTGCCTGCTTTTAAACACCACATTTTCTATTTTTTTCATCAGAAGACAAATCTCATGTTGAAGAAGTGAAACATGATTGTTCACTAGTAATGCCAGTCCTCTTTACATTAAACTTGAGGCTTTTCAAGATCATCAGATCTAAAATAATGCAGGTGGGAAGGGACCTCAGGAGGATACCTGTTACCAGCACAGCATCTTCTTCCCCCTGCCCCTTACAGACCAATCAGGCTTTCCTGATAGTCCTGTGTAAAACCACCTGAGTGAATAGATGTAGCTGTAGGAGTTGAGAAATAAAGCCAGAAAGAGCCCAGCTTTCCCAGATGCCCAACAACAGTCTGACTGCTTCCCCTCTTAGACCAGGAGAGGTTTGGTTCTGTATCTGCGAGGATCCATGCACTTTTCCAGTGGTTATAGACGCATTTAGGAATTTCTTAGTACAGAGAGGGAACTGTGATGTCTCCCATGTTTTCATCCATCTGCATGAAATACCACTGCTCCTTCTTAAGGATAGCTGGAGCTAATCAGTTTGCTCCAGTTTCTCCTTCATGCAACTCTCCTGTTTCTTACTGTTCCTTTTAATATCAGGTCCCCAAAAATCCTGTATTGTCCTTTTTTTTTTTTTTTTGTTTTTAAGCTTAACTCCCACCCTCATGAGAATACCTGCATCAAAAGGAACAAAATACTTTAGATTCCAAAGACAAACACTTCTAACACTGTGGGGATTCTGGCTCACGTCTGCCTGTGTTCGGTTTAAAGAATAGGATAGCTTTTCCCCTTCTCCTCCCAGCTTTCTGCTTGGCAGCACTCTGTCATTTTGGTCCTTGCCACATGGTACCCATAAAACTTCTTGCAAGCTTTGTTGGGGTATAATATTGTGGTGGTTTGACCCTGGTTGGACGCCAGGTGCCCACCAAAGCCGCTCTGACACTCCCCCTCCTCAGGAGGGCAGGGGGAGAGAAAATATAATGAAAGGCTTGTGGGTCGAGATAAGGACAGAGAGATCACTCTGCAATTACTGCCACGGGCAGAACAGAGTCGACTTGGGAAAAGTAGTTTAATTAATTAACAAACAAATCAGAGTAAGGTATTGAAAAAAATAAAAACTAAATCTTAAAACACCTTACCTCCACCCCTTCCTTCTTCCTGGGCTCAACTTTACTCCTGATTTTCTCTACTTCCCCCCCTGCCAGCAGCGCAGTGGGACGGGGAATGGGGGTTGCGGTACGTTCATCACACATTGTCTCTGCCGCTCATTCCTCCTCACGGGGAGGACTCCTCACACTCTTCCCCTACTCCAGCACGGGGTCCCTCCCACAAACTTCTGTGGAGACAGTCCTCCACAAACTTCTTCAACATGGGTCCTTTCCACAGGCTGCAGTTCATGAACTGCTCCAGCGTGGGTCCCTCCCACGGGGTGCAGTCCTTCAGGAACAGGCTGCTCCAGCATGGGTCCCCCACGGGGTCACAAGTCCTGCCAGCAAACCTGCTCCAGCATGGGCTCTTCTCTCCATGGGTCCACAGGTCCTGCCAGGAGCCTGCTCCTGTGTGGGCTTCCCACAGGGTCACAGCCTCCTCCAGACATCTACCTTCTCCAGTGTGGGGTCCTCCACAGGCTGCAGGTGGATATCTGCTCCACTGTGGACCTCCATGGGCTGCAGGGCACAGCCTGCCTCACCATGGTCTTCACCATGGGCTGCAGGGGAATCTCTGCTCCAGCGCCTGGAGCACCTCCTCCCCTCCTTCTTCCCTGACCTCGGTGTCTGCAGGGCTGTTTCTCTCACATATTCTCACTCCTGTCTCTGGCTGCAACTGCGCAGAGTTTTTCCCCCTTCTTAAATCTGTTATCCCAGAGGTGCTACCACTGTTGCTGATGGGCTCGGCCTTGGCCAGTGGCAGGTCTGTCGGCCTTGGAGCCGGCTGGCATTTGCTCTGTCAGACATAGGAGAGTTTCTAGTAGCTCCTCACAGAAGCCACCCCTGTAGCCCCCCTGCTACCCAAACCTTACCATGCAAACCCAATACCAGCCTCTCAATTTCGGTCCCTAATGTTCTCCTTAGTCATCCATACCTCCACAACCCTTATTAAGACAGAGCTCTTTGATGCTTGCCTTTGTGATGATTTGTTCTCCTTCTGTTCTTGCACTAATGGAGTCTTTCATGCCTGCAAAGGCTCATGAGCTATCTTACTCTTATTTCAGACTTCAAAAAGCTCACTCTGAATATCTTTTTAGGCATTAATTGCCTCTAGCACTCTCTAGATGCAGGTTGGTCTGTGTTGAGCAGCCTAAAGCCAGGTAGATGTTTCATTGCCATGGTTCACCTGCATGCTCTGGTCCAGCTAACCACTGAAGCAAGAGCCCTCGAGCTTAGACTTTGGAAGTGCAGCTGCGCTCTTCACTCCATTCAGAACACCAGGCCTGGCACAGCTCCAGCTTAGTGTCACGTAACGCTCAGTGCCTGGCTCATGGCCAGCCAGCAGCGGCTATCCAGGATGCCTTGCCTCCTTGCTGCTCTGCAACCTCTCATCTGCGTCACTTGCAAGCTTCAGCTCAAAGAGTTGTCATAGATACTTAGTTTGGAATGACTTCCACAGGATCTACTGGGGTATAGCCTCTACTCTTCCAACTGGACTTAGCAATTTACATTTCCTATATTGACATTCTCAACCCCTGCTATATCTGCTGTTTAGTCTCCATCAGAAGCAGGTCTTTCATTTGCCTAGTGCTGACTGTGAAAACAGAAAGGAATAAGCAGTGTTTCGCTTGGTAAAACCAACAAACCCTTCATCAACTTGCTTGAGAAAGAACTGGTCAGCCTCACCCTCTCTGCCATCCCATAAGTTGTTACAAAGATACATAGGAGGAAAAAAAAAAACTTGAACCAAGAATTTGTGTTGTTTCAAGCCAACTCTGATGACTTAAACTTGGGTATCTCAGAAAACTAACGTCAAAGGACCATGCAAGCTGAAAAAATCCTGGTCACAGACCTTGACTCCATTATCCCTGGAACACAGTAAGTGTTGCTCTGCAGCCTTATACAGGCTACCTCTGATCCTCTTCAGTTATGCCAAATGTACAAGGATCAGCAGTATATTATGTATCTGTTTGCTTATTATCAACAACCTCCACCACCGAACAGCGCTTCAAAAAACAGACTCAAAGATACAAGGCTCTGCGAGCATCTGTGTCGTCAACTACTGCCTGCTTCCACCTGCCTCTTTGCAGCATTAGAATTTCAGGAGGTAGCTATTGCTTACAAAAGGGAACACAAACACATTCATCCCTTTTGGGGAAGGGAGAGGGGAAAAGAAGAAAGTGTTCTTTGGTTATCCTGTGTTTTTAAATAAATACCTCTAGCTCTAAGTCCCTTAGACTTTCTGGTTTTTTGTCCCAGGAATTCAGAAAGGACAGGATCTTCTCCTGCTAATCAGCTACAGCTATTGTCAGTCTGCAACAATCTCTTTAAAAATGCTGCTCTTTTCTGCTGACCCCTGCATTTCTAAAGGAGGCACAGTCTTTGACTGAAAGTCTCCCAGTGACAAAGGCTAATTTAGTTCATGCAGTATTTCATTCTGCTGAAGATTTGGTCAACTGAAGGAACTGTTCTTACATTCAGCTGTCAGCAGGATCATATATTTTGCTTCTTTCAGATTACTCTTACCCAGCATCTTTTTCCCAGGTTAAATGTAGTTCCACAGTTCTTTCTTGGGACTGTACCCTGGCATCACAGTACTGGGGCAGAGCTCTGAAGGACTCTGCAGAGAAGTGAAAAGATACTCCCTTCTCTAATGAAGCTGCCAACTACCAACTCTTCTTTAGGGTCAGGCTGAAAGTTTCTTATCAGAATGGAGCATCTTTGAAGTGGGATAGTAACACCTAGATCTGCCAAGGCCAAGAGTATATGCTGAGAAAAGCGCTTTGTTTATAGGAGCAGAATTAGACTCTTTAGCACGCAGAGCTTTTCTACCACTGGACCATTTCTGGACGCTACTAAGGTTTAGTGCACGTGGACTCTCATCCCACTGCCACAGGGGCACGACTTGCTTTACATTGGGCTGTGGAGAAGCCTACGCTTCTGCCTTCTGGCCCGAGTCACAAACATGAGCTAAGCAAACTTAGAGCACTTGTACAGCATTTGCTCCACACCTACAAATGTAAACCTGAGAAGTCAATTTTTTTTTGCTGGTGCCCCTGGTTGGTGGCAGGTACCAATCAGCCTCTGCAGGGAAATGCTGGTTTTCTTTCTTCCTTCCTTCCTCAAATACCCATGTATAATGAGAGATGCCTTTTCTTATATGGTAACACCATGCTGTAGGTTTGTGAGCTTGGATTTAAGTGGAAAGGGTTAGGAAATTAAAGCTGAGTTACACTTCCTGTTTCCTACATAGCAGCCCCTGCCTCCCTCCCCCCTGCCCTGGGGGTACAAGCACAGGACTGAAAGCAGAGTTTTCACCACCCAAGAACAGATACATAAACTGCAAATGGTCAATTAATGGTCACTGGGGAATGCCATCCAAGGGGCTGGGTAGAACAAGGTTCTGGACAAAAAAATTAAACAAAGAACCCATTTGAAAAACCTTCCATATATGGTGAAAATGCAGAGGATTACAAGGCGTAAAAGATGGTCAAAGACCACCCTGCAAGAGCAGGAAAGAATTTATAACAGGGAGAGAATGCTCCAGCATTAACCCCAGGTAAGGTCACTATGTCTGATCAACACCACCTCTTCACTGCCAGCAGGCTCTCCACCTCTTCAGTACAAGAGCACTGCGTTTTGATTCACCTTTTGCTACTGAAGACTCTTCAATCACATATTAAAAAAATAACCCAGTGAGGTGTGAAGTATTGAGTAAATAAAAATTTTAGGGAGGCAACTGTGCACACATTTTCTGCTCTACCTTTCCCACGTAAGAAGGTCACGGATGCTGCACTTAGGCAGAGTAAATTTAGATGCAAACTGGTGGATGATGCAAGCACCTTCAGCACTAAAGTAGGAGTCAAAGTCAGAGCAACTGGACAAACCACACCTGGGCTATGAAAAGATCTGTGCCAGAGGGAATAAGTTTCTGTGGAGGTCTCAAAACTTACGAGTCTCATCTGCATAAACAGAGGCATGTCAACACAGTGTCAGCTTGCACAAAGTAGTAATTCAGTAGGGACTGAACCCACGGTGCTGTGGTTTAACCCCAGCTGGCAACTAAGCAACACACAGCCACTTGCTTACTCTGCCCCTATCACCCGGTGGAATGGGGAGGAGAATTGGAAGGGTAAAAGTGAGAAATAAGCTCGTGGGTTGAGATATAATCAGTTTAATAATTTAAAAGAAATAAGAATTTAAAAAATAAAATTGTAATGCAAAGAGAGGAAAAATATTACTAACAAAGTGAGAGGAAAATAAAACCCAAGGAAGACAAGTGATGCAAATGAAAGCAATTGCTCACCACCAACCGACCGATGCCCAGCCAGTCCCCAAGCAGCAGCCCTGCCGCCAACTTCCCCCAGCTTTACTGCTGAGCATGTCATCATATGGTATGGAATATCCCTTTGGTCAGTTGGGGTCAGCTGTCCCGGCTGTGTCCCCTCCCAGCTCCTTGTGCACCCCCAGCCTGCTCGCTGGTGGGGTGGGGTGAGAGGCAGAAAAGGCCTTGGCTCTGTGTAAGCACTGCTCCGTAGTAATGAAAACATCCCTGTGTTATCAACACTGCTGCCAGCACAAATCAAAAACACAGCCCCATCCTAGCTACTATGAATAAAATTAACTCTCTCCCAGCCAAAAACCAGCACACATGGAAAATTAATTTCCCCTCAAACTCTAATACTGAAAGGCAGTGTGAAACAATAAGGAAGAGTGTGCCTGAGGAAGAGCAAAGTATGATGCACTTGGTCATGACTGGCTGTCAGCCAAGAGGCTGAGAAAAGGATCAAAGAGTTTGTGGAGGAAATATTGGGACTGAGGGGCGAAAAGCAGCACTGAACACTGATTAAACAGAATTGAAGAGAAAAGTTCAAAGTTTGACCAGCACAGGGTGTGTCTGACGCAATGAAGACCAGGACTCTTAGGAGACAAATGCAGAAGGTGAAGGAAGGGCTAAACATCTGTTTTAAGGAGCAACAGGCAAGTAGGGAGAGGTTGAATCAGACAGAAGGGCTGGGGCTGGTGTGAGAACAGAGACACACCATTCAGAGACCATCACACACAGTGTGAGAGACACACAGTGGTCTGGAAAAAGCAGTTAAAAGACAGAGAAGGGACCACCACAGCTCTCAGGGAGAGTCCCAGTCGAGAAGATTGGAATGAAGACACATGGGAAGAGCCAGACCCATGTAAGTCTGGTAACTATAATAATAATAGTGCTAGAAAGGGCTTGTTCCCCCACACCACATGTCCCGCTGCAAGATGAGCTGCGTAACTCAGGAGGTCATCCAGAGAAACACATGGCACCTCCAGTTACCAAGACCACTGTAAAGACACCAAGGCTGAAGATGCAGCCCAGCAGAGAAGAGAGCAAGTCGCTGTTGTGGAAGGCTTCATTCCACAGCAGATGAAAGCCATGACAGGTATGGGTGCCCTAAAAAGGGATTACACTGAGTAGCTGGTTAAACTGGAAGGATGTCCTTGGTTAACAGCATATGACTGTATGGATCTAGCTCAAGCAGCAGCCTCAGGGTGAGACTGGGACCAAGATCAATCACATTGGCTGAAGATCCCCTAGTAAGTGATGACTCAGACTGATGGATGTGATGGATCATTATAGGGTCTTACTCTGACAAACCGTACTGGGTCTAGCTGAGACAGTTACCTTCATAGCAGCCTGTATAGTGCTGCACTTTGGATCTGTGACTAACAGTGTTGACAACACACCAACATTTTGGCTATTGCTGATCAGTGCTTGTACAGCATCAAGACTTCTTTTTTCCCACTCTGCCCCCACAATGAGTAGGGTGGGGTGGGCAAGAAGTTTGGAGGGGACACAGCCGGGACAGCTGACTTGAACTGACCAAAGGGATATTCCATATCATATAACCTTATCCTCGGCAAATGTAACGTAGGCTCCTCCAGTATGCCATAGTTATCAATGTGTCCACTAAATCCATTCTGTATTACGGAGTTAGTCAACTTCCACAGCATCGTCCTCAAACTTACGGCTAGGTAGTCCCCACGATTTCCTTTGGGATCCTTGGTGTCATGTTATGTATTTTCACGGCTTGTGATATTAAAACATTCTGGCATGATAGAGGGAGTTGTTCAGCCACTGAGTTCCTTTAAACTCACTGGTAAATACCATCTGATCATGGAGACTCACTGATTTTTGAACAGTTTTTTCCTCTTTCTTCATTGAACAACATAATTTGTAGTACCTGAGCTTGAGATAGATCATGCCGTGTGCAAAGATTTGACACAGGACCCCCTCAAGTTCCTTATGTAATTTCCTCAGTCTTGCCATGATTGCCCTAAGTTTTCCTTCTCTACTTTTACATTATGGACTTCCTGGCAAGCTGTCCCACTTTTGATGTTTGATTTCTCTTTCAGCTTTGGAAAGTTATTCTCAAACTATTCTGATTTTGTTTGATTAGTTTGCTACTTTTCTGTTTGAACACAGCTTCAGGTTTTTGAAAGACACCTTTCTTCTTGTGACACTTTTCATAACAGTTTTCTTTCAGCCTTTTCAAAGGGAGCTTTAAGAAGAGACACATTTGCAGTACGCTTGCATCTTTAAATAGTCATTACTGAAGCTAGACCTAAACATAACATCTTATTTCCTTTCACTTCACTGTTGGATTATAAAAATGGCACTTTATTTTTATCATTGCACTATCATCATCCATTCCCAGGGTAACTGGGAACTTCCCTTTCACAGAAGCTGTTTGTAAAGCAGGTAAGATTAATTCTGCCTTGCATGATAAATTTTGTTGAGGAGAACCATGACTTCATTATTTGTACAGATCTGGGTTCTCAGTAAAAGAATGGCATGGATATACTGGAGTGAGCCCAGTGAACTTGCCACTAAGGGCTACTAAGATGATTGCGGAGCTGGAGCATCTGACATATGAGGAGATGCTGAGACAGCTGGGATTGTTTAGCCCCAAGAAAGAAAGACTCAGTGGGGATTGCATCCAAATGTATAAATAGCTGATGTAAACCAGATGGATCCAGACTCTTCTCAATGGTATCCAGTGACAGGACAAGAGGCAGTGGGCACAAATTAAAATACAGGAAATTCCACTTAGACATGAAAAAACTTATTACTCAGAGGGTGATAAAACACTGGAGCAGGTTGCCCAGAAAGGTTGTGGAATCTCCATCATTCGGGATTTTCAAAACCTGATTAGACATGGCACTCAGCAATCTGCTCCAAGTGGCCCTGCTTTGAGCAGGGGGGTGGACTAGACACCTCTGTAGGTCTCTTCCAGCCTCAGCTATTCTACAACGTTGTGATTCTAATCGTTTCCTTATTCATCCTCATAAAAAATAACTTTACTCCTTTTCCATGTCACTTCATTCCCCCACTCCCTCCTGAATTCTCTCCCCAGCCCAATGGTAGACAATGGTAGAAAATCATGTGGTACCTGTGAAAAGAAACAGGAGGAAAGAGACTCCCTTAGCTTGGCTGCAGCAGCCCTCCTCTCCCCCTCCACCGTTGCTGTGGTTGTTGTCACTAAGAAGGCATCAGCAAGAGGCACAGGCAGGGACTTCCTTAGGGACTTACCTACAGCTGGTAGAAAGGGTCAAGAGACCTTTTCAGAAATTCAGCCTGCAGCAACACCTACAACCCAACCATCTGTGACGAGCAGGTCCACCAGCTTTGAGAACATGGATCTGTCACTGCCAGAGCTAGGGCCAAGTAGTTGCAACCTCACCAGCAACCAGCATGTTCTCAGCTGTGGGCATGTCCTGCACTACTACCACAACCCAATTGTTTCCTTGTACTCCAGTTGTGGAGCTCCATCTCCTCAGGAAGGCCCGCTGATAGAAAGGCATAGACTAATGTCCACCTCTTCAAGGAGAGCCTAAACGTCAAGATCTCACAGATGGTCCTCCTCACCCTCATGCCCTTGCTTTTTCCAGTGTCAACCCCCTGGCTGCTGAGGATGACTCCACTGTGGCAGTCAGGGGTCAGGTTATTATTTTCAAGATTAATTAATCCCTTTCTCTTCCTCCTCACAGAATCACAGAATCACAGAACGGTAGGGGTTGGAAGGGACCTCCAGAGATCATCTTGTCCAACCCCCCTGCGTGAGCAGGCACACCTAGAGCTGGGGGCACAGGATCGCATCCACGTGGGTTTTGAATGTCTCCAGGGAAGGAGACTCCACAGCCTCTCTGGGCAGCCTGGGCCACTGCTCTGTTACCCTCACAGGAAATAAGTTTTTTCTCATATTTAAGTGGAACTTCCTGTGTTCCAACTGGTGCCTGTTGCCCCTTGTCCTGTCATCGGGCACCACTGAAAAGAGTCCAGTCCCATCCTCTTGACACCCGCCCTTCAGATGTTTATAAGTATTGATAAGATCCCCCCTCAGTCTCTTCCTCTTCCTCTTCCTCTTCCTCTTCCTCTTCCTCTTCCTCTTCCTCTTCCTCTTCCTCTTCCTCTTCCTCTTCCTCTTCCTCTTCCTCTTCCTCTTCCTCTTCCTCTTCCTCTTCCTCTTCCTCTTCCTCTTCCTCTTCCTCTTCCTCTTCCTCTTCCTCTTCCTCTTCCTCTTCCTCTTCCTCTTCCTCTTCCTCTTCCTCTTCCTCTTCCTCTTCCTCTTCCTCTTCCTCTTCCTCTTCCTCTTCCTCTTCCTCTTCCTCTTCCTCTTCCTCTTCCTCTTCCTCTTCCTCTTCCTCTTCCTCTTCCTCTTCCTCTTCCTCTTCCTCTTCCTCTTCCTCTTCCTCTTCCTCTTCCTCTTCCTCTTCCTCTTCCTCTTCCTCTTCCTCTTCCTCTTCCTCTTCCTCTTCCTCTTCCTCTTCCTCTTCCTCTTCCTCTTCCTCTTCCTCTTCCTCTTCCTCTTCCTCTTCCTCTTCCTCTTCCTCTTCCTCTTCCTCTTCCTCTTCCTCTTCCTCTTCCTCTTCCTCTTCCTCTTCCTCTTCCTCTTCCTCTTCCTCTTCCTCTTCCTCTTCCTCCTTCTTTCTTCCTGAACACGTTTCTCATAGGATTCTATGTTGAGGCTGCCATCACCTTTGGAGCAATGTGGGGAGGGAAAAAATACATAAAAAACAGACCCACCAGAGGTCAGACCAAGGCCATCAACCCTACTCTCCCCTAGGTGTAGCTTCTGTTGAATCCAGACCCATCTCCAAATCCCCTGCCCTTCTGTATGCAGTGGTAGTGCAATATTTCGGTTACACCATTGCTGAGGTCCCACAAAGCCTTCTGGTGCTATCACTCTCCCTTCTTTGGGAGTGCCATCTGGTGCCTGTCATCTGTGTCAAGGGGTAAAGGAGTCTGGCAAGCAGACAATGCTGAGCTGGGAGTGATGCAGGAATTCCTCAAGTTGAAGGCCATAAGGTGCCAAGGAGTTGACTCCTCAGCCATGCTGATGTCAGGAGATGAGCTGCTTTGTTCCCTGGAAGAGATTCATTGTTTTAGAAGGAAAGTAGGCCAGTCCTCAATGAGCAGTGGGATGCTGACCTCACTCCCTAATCTGTAAAGGCTTCACACGAGGAAGGGAAGGTACACATTGCCCCGTCTCAGCAGGCCCACAACTTCTACACCTTTGTCACTGCATTGGTGAGAATTACTTGTTGCATGGCACCACCACTACCACAGACAGGACTGTGCCTGGCCACAGAGCCACTAATGTCTCCCTTCACCTGGTGACACAACTGAAGAAAACCCTTCTCCACGCTGGGAGCTGTTGGATGATTCCTCACAAAGGTGAGGTACTCTCTAATCTTTGGGAAGGAGAGAACTCAGTCATGTTCCTGTAGGAGACACAGCAATCTAGGAAGCCTAGCTAGAAGAGAGTCACCTCACCAACATCCCCAATAGAGTGCTGACTCCATCTTGCCTGGACCTTTACTTAAAGGTCCCGGGTTTGTTGAATTTATGCCATGTGGCATGCCACCCTTCTCTGTTCTTAATCTTTAACACCTACAGCTCCCTGGGCCAGGAGCGCAGCCTTACCAGCAGACATGTCTTGGCAGTCAGAGCCCCAGAGTCTTTTGCTGTGACTGCATGTGAGGGATCAGCAGGACAGAGCAGCTGGAGCAGGAGAGTTGGATTTGGAGATGATCCATGCCTTTGCAGCATGTTTTGAGTGACCTATAAGACTGCCAGGCCCCAAGGCACTTATCCAACTGCTTCAGGAGGTGGTTCATGGCATGCAGCATTTGCCCTTCCCCACCAAGTTATCCCTTTTCCAGTTCCAGCCTACCATGTCATCGCTCATACAGGACTGTCCCATACATTTGACTGACCCTCTCTGAAGCTTTTCTAATTCTAGTACATCCTTTCTGAGATGCAGAGACCAGAGCTGCACTCCAGGTGTAGGCAAACCTTGAATTTATGCAATGGCATAATTAAGTCCTCTTTATTCCTTCCCAATCATTCCTAACATGATTTGCTTTTTTGACTGTTGCTGAGCACAATGCCTATTTCTTTCATGTAACCTCAGGGTCTTACTCCTGAGTGGTACTAATCAGCTCAGAACCCATCACTTTATATATGACACTAGGAATGTGTTTCACCTCTGTGCCATACTTGATTTATCAGCATTAGATTTCATCTGCCATGCAATTGCTCAATCACTCAGTCTTGTAAAGTTCTCCTGCAATTTTCTAGTCCTCTTGTATCCTTGCTGCTTTGAATAACTTCATCCCATAGGCAAATCTTGCCAGTTACTGCTTATTTACAGTACTTCTGGGTCATCTCTGAAAGTTACACAGTGCAGGTTAATGTGGAACTCTGGTGGAGATCTTCCTCAGTTGAAAGAACTGACCATTTATCCCTGCCTCTGTCTCTTATCTTTTAACAATAATATATCCGTACCAGCACCTTCCATATTAGGGTGTTTTTTTATTGATAACATTTCCTTGCAAAGGTTTTTGGAAATCCATGTAGAACATATGTTGTGGTATATATCACCATAATTTTCATGTCTTCCCAACCCTTTATAGAACTCAAAGAGTTTTCTAAGGCAGAACTCCCTTTTATGGGAGCAATGTTGACTAAGCAGCTTGTATTTCTCCCAGCATTTACTAATCCTCTCTTCTGTTATTTCTACTAATTTAGCTGGAATAAGCATCAGGCTTAGAGACTTATGGTTCCCCAGAACTCCACTGCAGTCCCTTTTGCAGTCTGGCATCAAGTTTAAGTAGGATGAGAGGAAATGGCCTCAAGCTGCGTCAGGGGAGGTTTAGATTGGATATTAGGAAACATTTCTTCACTGAAAGCATGGTCAGGCACTGGAACGGGCTGCCCAGAGAGGTGGTGGAGTCACCATCCCTGGAGGTGTTCAAAAAAATGTGTACATGTGGCACTTGGGGACATGGTTCAGGAGGCATGGTGGTGTTGGGTTGATGGTTGGACTTGATGATCTTAGAGGTCTTTTCCAACCTTAATGATTCTATGTTTGCTACTGTGAAGTCTTCAGATGCCAAGAAAAGTTTTGAGTAGGAGGTTACGCACTACCATAAGCGATTTGGCTTCTTCATTCATGAGTTTGATGAGACACCCAGGACCAGCCACTTGGTTATTTTTATGGTTTACTCTGTTCATCTCCACCATAACCTCTTCTACAGTTGCTCTTATTTCAGACAGATCCTCTATGGAGTGCTGATCCTAAAAGGGGTTCCTTGGAAGGGAATCTTCCTGGTTTCTTCCAGAGGAAATCCACCTTAATAACCAGCAAGGCTCACTTAAAAACTTCCCCAACACCTTCAAAACCTCTTTCAACACCTTTCCTGACTGTAGCTCACGCCATCCCAAGCATCCCGAAAACACAGAAAAAACGCCACAGAGCTGACTGAAAACAACAGCCGGGATGCCTGCGGAGGGCAGTGCTCGCTCCCGGCCCCGCGGGGCCCCAGCCGGGCCCTCGACCCCCGCCCAGCCGGGCCCCGCAGCCTCACCGGGCAGCGCCGGAGGAGGGAAGCGGCCCCGGAGCTGGACAGCGGCCTCCCGCCC